>VDFB02343724.1:0-27378 GCA_007258455.2 Sequoia sempervirens | reverse complement strand
TACCGAAATAGCTAGACAATGACATAAACCCAATCATGTGAACAAACAATCAAATCACATGGACAACTATCCAATCATTGATCCATATCACAACAGTTTTCAGCAAGTACCATATCATGACTCATATCTGGATGATCTAAAATCTGAATAATGTTTGGAATAGCAGTATTATATATTTTGAACAATGCTTGTTTGACTTTTCGATATCATCTCTCTAGAGCGCACTCAAGGATGTACTAAACTAAAGTGGCGAGGAAAGAGGATGATTTTTCTTTGTCTGTTGTCTTGAGGTTAACTATCAATCTAGTGCAAATATGTCACGAGACATAAATTTCTACAGTGTATCATTGATGAAAGTTCCAAATTTGCATCAGAAAGTGTTTAGTCTTTGATTGTTTATGCAAGAAATTCTCAGTTCATCTCGGTTCAATTATACATCGATGCTTGTGTTCACTTGCTATATCAAAATTCATGAAAGTTATACCCAGGTCAACATTGGTGCTAATTTCCCCTTTGATGCTTGTACATACTTCCAACATTTTAAAACACTCTATGATGATTCAAGAAAGCTAACAGAAGGCTCAACAAACGATTGGTTTCATTTAGATCATTGTACATATTTTCATACTAGATTTGCATCAGAGTTTTAAAGGCTGAACAAAAACATCAATGGTTGTCATGTCTCTTTAGACTAGTTGTGGAGGACATTCAGACATTTGCTTCATTATCACCTTTTATCTTCATCATCATTTCATTACCATTATCATTTCATCTAGGTCATGTACATATTGTATAGTTTATCATTTATCATTCATTTGCATATCATTTCAATCCTTTATCACTTAGTTATCCATCATTATGCATTATCAATTCATTTATCATATCATATAATTTCATTGCATGTCATTGATCATTCTCATTTTATATCATCTTCATATCATTCATTGAGATCATTTATCATTTCATATCATTCATTTGGTCCTTTATTTATTAATTTAACCTGATTTATTTTATTTATTTATTTCAGTTTATTTATTTATTTCTCTTACACTTCATTTCTTGTCCATTTCATTTCATATCATTTATTATCATTATCATACATTTCATTATTATTAATCATTTCATTTCATATCCTTATTCATATCATTTATCATTTTACATTCATATCACATCTTTAATCATTTATCATTTTCATGTCATATCGTTTGTCATTTTTCACACAACATTTGACCCATACACCTATCATTTCATATCATTTCCTCTACATATTACAAATTCATGATGCATTTCATAGACACAATCTCCATTTTCCATCACATCATTATATTTTTGCATTTGAAAAATCCAAAAGCAAAAAGTTCCATACATACATTACATTTCCACATTATTTGCACACATATTACAAGCATATCAAATATCCCATTGCATATTTTCATTAATCACATCATAGGTCATCCACCTGCATGACATCATTAGTACGCATCATAAATCATCATCATAAGAATATCATAAATCATCCTACATATCATGTAAGTCATCAAATCATTAGCATACATATCAAAATCCATAACCAATACATATCGATATCATCATCACATAAAATAAACACATCATCAAAACTCATCGCCGTTGCATATCATCACTCATCAAAAATAAATACAAATGTCCAATGTTCAATGAAAATGACAAGTCTAGAGAGATACATAAGATATGATCAAAAATAATGTACATACTCCAAAAATGATATACATGTCTGAAATACATCAATAATACTGCAACAATCAAAATCACATGTCAAGGTTGGCTAGTCAAGGCCCCTGATGGAGATGGTCTAGTGGATGGTGGTTTGCCACTGCCCCCTGCATTAGGATCCCATCGAGGCCCTATGACCCCTTTTCTTTGTGTCGTCATTCAGGATCTGCTCCTACTCCTATTGTGGGACCGTGGGTAAGGCTCTCTACAGTCGGGAGGACACAAATCTTCATACCTAACCCAATAATACTCAGCCTCCCTGGCAATCTCAAATCCCTCTACAATAGCCTCTCACAGGGATGCACTCTCCATAGTTCCCACGAGTCTCTAAGCAACACCCTCAGCCTCTATAGCCCTCCATCTAAAGGAGTCCCTCTCTGCTATCAATTGGGCTACTTGTGGGTCTAGGGTAGGAGGAGGTACCTGTACCTGTGCATGTGCCTATGCCTATGCCTATGCAAGTTGTGCATGTAACTGCACTGCAACACTCTGAGCCTGGGCCAACTGGCTCTGCCACTACACCTATTGATCTTGAAGCATATGTACCTAGGCCTACAGAGTATCTATTTGTGCCTACTATGACTTAGAAGCAACCCTGATTACTATCCTCCATCCAATACCAGTTCTTGGCCTCTGCATAATCTAGAAACTACCCAAAATGTCTAGCCTCGATCTCACTGGCCTCACTCTCACTAGCCTTTGATCCCCATCACCATCATCTAAACCCTTCTCATCTCTGCTCTCCTCCTCATCTCCACTATCCTCCTCCTCTCCTCCACCAACTGCCTACTCACCACCTGCTACATCCTCCTATCTCCTATCCCCTGGTTGTGCCACCAAATTGGGTGTTGGCTCATCTAGACATGTAAGTCACGGAAATGGGTGTGTGTGAAAATAAACTGAGTACTCATCAGACATACCCACATCAATAATATCAGGCATGTCATCCCATGCCTTGGGCTATAAAGCAGTATACTCTGTATATGCAACCTGATATGAAATGCAAGGCCCCCATCCAGGCTCATCCTTGCACCACGCATAGTGTGCAACCACCTGAGGCATCCCCTGTGTGAATCCAAACTGTCTTTGCACTCACAATGCCAAAAATCTCTCTATAGTGAAGGGAGTCTAACCTATCAGAAACTGGGGTATACATACAAAAAGGTAGCTCCAAATTATCTATATCCCATTACTCACAATTTGTATATGGCCTCCATATCACTAAATCCATGTCATCTAGGCTCTATCTCCAATAATCCAACTTGCCCAAGTTGGGTTGGATAAGTGCAACAAAATATGCATACACATATGCCCTACCTAGTGAATTTTCTCTACGACACAGTGGTCTCATAACAGCAATATGCTCCCATGCCCAGATCTAGAGCAGTGTAATACCACAAGACAAACTCATCGAGCCTCTATACACCACCTGGTCTAAGTCATGATATAAATGAGCCAGCATGCAGCTCCCCCAAGCATATCTCTATGGTTTAACTATCATCTGCTCAATAATCCTCCCCCACCCAACTAATAGTCCCTTTGATCGGTAGTCTGGACAAAGGAAACCTCCAATAAATACACCCAATACAGTCGGTAAGGCTGGATATCCCCCAAAATCTACCCATGGAACCTAGTACCTTGCTATTTGCACATCCCCAAACACTCTCTGTAGTCCATCTGTCCCACCTAGCTCCTTGTGATCATAGAAACCAAGGTCGCCTACCACTAGAATACCCAAGATCCTATATACATCCTTAGGGTTAATAGTGATCTCACTGATCAAAAAATGGAAGGTGTTATGCTCTGAATGCCATCTCTCTGCTAGCATGGTCAACAGTCCCCTGTTGACCTAAATAGGAGGCATAGATAGCAAAGGTCCCAACCGACATACTACTATCAGCTAGACATCTACAGGTGTAAGCTCTGGTATCCGACCCCACCTCGTAGGATGGCGCTCTCTAATCTAGAGGTTTTTAAAAACCTCTTATTTTTGGTCATCACCAAGATAATCAATTAGACTCATATCATCGACTCATATCAATGTACTCTATCAGACTCATATCATTGACTCATATCAATGTAATCTATCAGACTCATATTAGGAAATCAATGCAAAATCTATCAAATCACTCTACTCTATCATCATTTACTCTTTGTTTTCTTTTTCAAGAAAGAAAATTTATCACCAATCACATCATTATCCTATTTGTACTTTAGTCATGAATGCAAATATTTTTTCAATAACATCATCTACTATTTGTTTTCTATCACGGAAATTTTTTTTATCAGAGGCTATATCAATCATTATACTCTTTGTTTCTATTTTTGGAAACAAAGATATCAATTCATCATTTATCATATTTTCTATCATTTCTATACAAATCAGCATGATGACAAGCCAATTCATCTATCTATTGACCAAAGAAGCAATATACATCATCATTTTTCATCAACAAGGACATTTTGTTTAAATTTCCTAGATGCGCTAATCTGTGGCCTCTATGCGCTAAAACACTAAATGCGCTAAAGTTTCCCCCCAATGTGCTAAAACCCGGATGTGCTATTCTATACCCTAAAAGTGCTAAAACAATTCCTCTATGCACGATTTCCCTATATGCGCTAAATCACCAACCAAATGCACTATTTCATCTAATCAAAGCACTAAAACCCTAAAAGCGCTAATATGTTTCCTATATGCTCTAAAGTACCTAATTCCTATCAGCATCATATAAGCACTATTCTGCATATCGTATGCGCTAAACTAGCTTTTTCCCACTAAAGCTAAATTATTTCCTATATGTGCTACAAAATTTTTTGAAAGCGCTAATCTATTCCCTAAAAGCACTAAAATGGCCTACTAAAATCCTAAATCTGCGTAAAAACATCAAAAAATCAACTACAAACAAAAAAATTCAAAGCAAAGTGGGTTGAATTGACTCACCAGTGGTCCATACACAACTGGTCTCTGGTATTGATGGGCCCGCTCGAATCTATGTATGTGATATGGAATCTCTATCTCGCCAAGTCACCGTCACAGCACAAAATCACTAAAGTCAAAAGGTGAAAATGGCTTGCCCTTTTTCCTCTCTTACCTTTTAAAGGTCAAACAAGGAGGCTTTTTGTGGCATGTTATTTTTTATTTTTATCTTTTTATCTCACTTTGACCTTATTTTTTCCAACTAGGGCATCTTTCTATATCATTTTTTGAGAGCTAAATCACTGAATCAACATCGAGATCAAAATTTCATCCTCAAATCAATTTTTTTGGAAATTATCAGAACTCATATCATCATCAGTGATTTACCTCCTGAGGGGGCATCATCAATATTAACCGCATATCAGATTCAAATCAAAAGGCATATCATACACGTTTTTTCAATCAAGGGCAAAATCAAACACAACAAAATTTCAAAAGCAAGAATGTTTTCTTTGAAGCAATGTGTTTCACACATCACTTCAAAGAGGGGAAAAATGTATATGCATAAAATTGGTCATGTCAATCCTGGTATTTAATTAAATATTTATTATATAATTAATCCTCTAAAGTCCTCTACATATGATTAAATTTAATTTATTTAATTATATTGTTCATTCACTTTATTCTTCCACCTTAATTAAATAACTTCACTTTATTTAGTTATTTCACATCCATATGTCTATTTGATTAATTAAATAAATACACTTTATTTATTTTAATTAATTATCACTTTTTGAATTTAATTAAGTCTTTTAATTTAATTAAATATTTCTTTTCAATTTTTTCTTCTAATTAATTAAATATTTTATTTAAATAAGTTCATCCACATGTCATTTCTTAACAATTTAATTAAATATCTTTATTTAATTAAATATCTTTCATATATTTTCAAATCATAATTAAATATTTCATTTAATTATGAAATCCTTCATTATTCTCCAAATCTTAATTAAATATTCTATTTAATTAAGAAAATATTCCATTTCACCAATAAATGAATAATGAATTTAGAAATTCATTATTTATCTTCAAAATCTTTCCAAAATCTCATAAAAAGATGGTTTTTACAATTCATCTTTATCATCTCATCTTATCTCTTACACAAAAAAGGAAACAAATCCTACTTTTTGTTTTCTTCTATTTTTCTCTCTAGTCTCATCCATCTTCGATCGTCTGATCTGCCAGGAATTTTCACAATCGTTGATCACATCAGCCAATCATAATCTTTCAAAAACTCTATAAATATCCCTGTGAATCCAAGCATTGGTTACCTACAACTTACAACACGCACATTCAAGAATAGTTACATTATAGTATTCTGACATTTTAGCATTATCATTATTAGCATAGTGTCATAATCTTGCATTCTAATAATCATAGCACATTAATCTTAGCATAGTATTGCATGCATTCATCTTCAATCTCATTCTCTAGGAAGACCATTTGTTGAGCCTAGCAGATAATCTGAGAGCATGCTGGAATTGACAAAAACACTGGAGATAGAGGACGATAGGACAACATCAATGACAAAATACCGAGTTTGCATTCCTTTGTATTTGATTTTCTAGTTTTGATATAATGTCTTATCGGTGTGTTTGATTTATTTTAATTTACATCCATTATTTATTGCACACTCTAAAATTGATCACACAAGCTGCTATTGAGGTTGATTATGCTACCATTGATATTGATTGGGTTGCCACTAAGGTTGGTTCCATTGAGGATTAGTCCATTTAGGTTGTCCCCAAAATGGTCCCCAAGATGTTTGCATAGAAGGAGATGGAATTGGCATTTGTTGGGTGTTCCACCTAGATTGTGGATTCCAATGACTAGGAGAGTTCCATTGATTATTCCATTGATTCAAACCCCAATTGGCATTATTTCTAGAATTAGACTATCCTCCAAAAGTAGGATTAAAATATCTTTGTCCTATATAATTGAGTTCTTCTTCCTCAAGTAAGGATTGAGAAGGTTTCTTAAAATGATTTTTAATTTTTGGAAGGAGATTACATTTACCAGTAGAATGCCTCTTCTCACAAATATCACACAAATCTACCTTATTAAGAGGAAATTCCCTTAATGGATGTTTGTCTCTACACTTAGGACAATATATAGCCAAAGGTTCTACTATTATTTTGTCAAGCTAAGAACTAAGATGAAGTAAGATATTAGTTTTCTAATTTGTTATTTCTTCCATGACCTTAGAAACATCAGTTGAGGAACCCCTATTCTTCTTCCTAGAGCTTGGTCTTGTCCTTGAATAGTTCCTAAAAATCTCAACTATGTCTCCAAAAGTGAGTTTTTTGATGTCTCCTTTTCCTATTAAGTTTAAGGCATCTCTTGAATCATCATCAATGCCTTTTAGGAAAATGAACTTACTAATCTCTTGATCCATCCCATTTCCACATCTTTTCAAAACAAATTGGTATCTATCCACATAATCTTCTAAACTTTCCTCTTCTAACTATTTCATTTTAAATAGTTCCTCTTTTCTATCCCTAACTTGATAGTAATCCTAGTATTTGTCTAAAAAGGATGTTTCCATTTCTTCCCAAGAATTAATAGAATTGGCATTCAATCCCATGAACCAACGCAAGGCTAATTATTTAAGAGTGGATGGAAATAGCTTTAAATTTTGATTATCAGATGTGTAATCATAAGTTTGATATAATACCTTAAATTCAAATAAGAATTGATTAGGATCCTACAAAGTTTTCCACGAAATGTAGGTAAAACAGAGGGTGAAATTTTTTTCATGGGTGATTCATTAGCTTCTCTATTAAGAGAAATAGGGAAAGAGAATGTTATGTTAGGAACCTCTTCTTCTCTATCTCCTCCTCTTTATTCTTCCATATTTTACGAGTGGGTGGAGACTATTTGAATTGAAGATGATGAACTCAAAGAGTGTGATGGAGACCCTTCTAGAGAAGGTATTAGATCTCTTCTTATAAATCTTCCAAACTAGTCTCTTTGTCAGTTCATCAACTAACAAAGAGATTCTTACCAATACTTAAGGCTCAAATTTTCTTTTTAA
Source organism: Sequoia sempervirens (assembly GCA_007258455.2). NCBI lineage: Eukaryota > Viridiplantae > Streptophyta > Pinopsida > Cupressales > Cupressaceae > Sequoia > Sequoia sempervirens. The sequence goes on along the minus strand of VDFB02343724.1, from coordinate 19,615 downwards.
GGCTAGATCATTCCCCAGAAATGGCACCAAAAAAGATGGATAGGGTTCATTTTTGTCACAATTCCCTAATCATTTAATCTTTATTTGTCAACCTATGGTGTCTAAAGCTATCCGTGGTAAGATTTGGATCGGTTTTGGGAGGTTTTGTTGTGGGTCTACCTTGTTAGGAGTAGTTCAAAGTTGTTCCTTCCTAATCAGAAGTGGCTTTCCGCTACTCTACCCTATTCTTCTAGCTTAATTCTTACTTAACTTATTCTAAAGCTTTAAACCAGAATTACTTCAAAATAGAAAATATGCAAAGATAGGTCATATTCCAAGTTAAATTAGATCATGAGAATGGAGGATTAACTTATTCTAATTTGTAGGAAATAAGAATCTAACATTTACTCAAATTCAAGATCTAACTAATTGACAAAATTTAAATCTAATTTGAAAGACAAACTACTCCAATCCTCATCTATTAAACTCAATGAGTAATAATTCCTTCTCTACTCATATTCCATTAAAAATGTAATCATTTATCAATGTTGAATTAACTATCTTTATTTGCAATCTAATTAACTAAAAAGTAAACTAAAAGGAATCTATTTAATTAACACAATAATCAAAATAAGATTTCAATGAATTTTTTGAGATTTATTCTAATATTTAAACTAATGAAATGATTTCAATTTAAATCAAGAATGAAGATGAGCTAAGCTATTTAACTAACAGGATCACCTTCCTTCAAAAGAACAGGCCTTGCTCTACCTCTAGAGGGGTCTTTAACATAGATATGATCAACTTCTTCTTTTATTCCATTGAATTTTCCCAAAGAGGGATTAAATTACAAGGTTTCAGTGAAGAACTAAGAAATGAAAAACAATAATACAATATATTGTTGAACTAAATTGAGACTAGATACAAATATCCTTCTCTTATTTGAAAATAGGGGAAAGCAAGAAATTAAACTAACTCCAGTCTATTGAAGATATTTTGGAGTGCATGGAAAACAATCATGGAGATCTCATGATTATCTTCAATTGATACTAAACAAAACTTTAGAGCTGGAACATATGCTTAGCTAGAACTGTTGTTTGGTTGACAGGTAACTCAATCGAAGATGCTAAGTCATGAAAAGTTAGCTGCCCATATCATTTGAATGGGAAATAGTTAACACTTCATCTGTTATATAAATACTCTTCCAGTTATGTGTTAAATACACCATCATGAAAAAATCACACATTAAATACCATTTAAATTATGCATTCATATGAAATAAGCAATTATATAAAAGTATTTATATTTTATGTCTTCATACATAATTAAGCCCATAAATGAAGCATATAAAAGGCAATATCATCATTTTTTAAACCAAACATAAAGTATCAAGCATTAAATTTAGAAAATATATGAGGTCCTTGAAAGGCCTCATCAGATCTCAACCATATGAACTGGCGAGGTATATAAAGGGGGGAGAACTAAAGTTGTACCCTAATCCATTCACATCATGTCTAGCAAAGCATCGATACTAGCGTGATTCCTAGTTAAGATGTGTAGGGTTGGTATGAGTTTCTAGAAGCTCATTGGGGCACTTGATCCATTCTTGTGATGGGCTAGTGTTCATGGACGTGCCTCACACACCCTCCTATTGTATCGAGGGCTCCCCTGGTTTCCTATTCATCCTACTTTAAGACTTATGTTTTAGCTATGGCTTAGTGAAGTGCAAGGATTGTAGATGGCACCCTGAAGCTACTCACCATGTACTCCCTTATGTTGAGATAGAAATCCTCATGATGAACTACAATAGTTCTCTAGGAGAGAGAGAAGGTGAGGCCATGGCATCTATTGATGACACTGTTCCATTCGATCTCTACTGATCTTCCTTCACGAGAAAGGGTGTTCAAACTGCATTATCACAAAGCATTAACCCCTTGAGGTGTTGGGCCTACATCAAGTTTGTAAACCTTTACTACTAATTATAGGGTTGTTCATGTGCTTAGAGTGTCTTCTTGTGCAATATTATCAATGAGTGTCTTTGGTCTAGAGTTTATATTTTCCCACTATTTGATGCTTCTTGTTGTCCATCCTTTTCCATAGTCCCTCCAGTCCATAGGGATGAAGAAACCTCCTCATAAAGGTGAATCTACACTATGGATAGGTGAACCTACCCTCCAAGGGGTGATTTCACATCATTATCTAGTCCATTAATTCAAACATCCCCCCAATAGATGAATCTGCCTCTTATAGAGGTGAATCCACTGGTCTGGTCCATTCACCCCTTGGGCAATTCCACTTTTCCAAGAGGCTATTTTTCCCTGCATCTGTACATATCAATAGATAGGTGATTTTTCCCCCTAAAAGAGTCAACCTGTTTGAGTCATCCATACACCCCAATCATCTAATAAGTGATTCCACCTCCCATAGAGGTGATTCTACTTTTTTGTCCATATCTATCTTGTCATACCATCACCTTGGATAGGAAATTCCAACACATTGTTAGGTGATTCCACTTCCTCGTCTATACTCTCAGTTTGTACCGTCACCTTAGATAGGCGATCCCACATCACCTAGAGGTTATTCCAATCTCTTCTTGGGTGAATCCACCCTCTTTTTCCATACAATCATTGTCCCTAATTTGCATTTACACTCTATTAATAGGAATATACGCTATCCATCCATACACTTGGTCATCCTACTTAGGAAAATCTGCACTCTTCTTGGGCGATCCTACTTTCTTCTATCCATACACTATCTATTTCACTCATAGGTGAATCCCTTACTCTAATAGACATTTTTTCACTTAGGTTTTCCACTACCTATAGAGGTGATTATGCTTTATTCTTTGGTGAATCCGCTTCCCATAAAAAATATAGAGATTCAATCCATCCTATCATGGTTAGCCTATATCTTCCTAAGTCCAAAACCATAATCTATTCCTTTTTCCTCTTCATATCCATCTCCAAATGATCAGGTTCATCTCATCAATCACTATCAATCTTGTCCACAACATCATCCCCTTCAAGAAAGGAGTCAGCTAAACCTATCCTCCATCTATCCAACAATAATCCCATCATTTTAGTTGTATCCTTGAACTTAGGATCCCCTCATTCTATATCTCCCAATCATCCTAATCTGAGTTTAAATCCTATCATAATCCAAGCTTAAGCCCCATCCTAATATGATCTTAAATCCAATCCTAATATGAGCTTAAATCAAATCCCAATATGAGCTTAATCTACATCAAAATTTGAGCTTTAGTCCATCCACATCTAAGATCTTCTAATATTAAAACAAATCTTAAGACACCTTCTTCCATGTTCCTCTAATCCATTATATTTATCTTTTCATCATCTCTTCTTTTCTTCTAATCATCTATTCCCATATTTTCAATTCATATCCATCTAATCCAACATCATGAATCCTTATCCTCCATCAATCCAACCAAAAATAGTAGTCAAGGGAGATCCCATTTATGTTGATGATGATAATGAAAATATTGTTGATCAAGATGAGTATGATATAGATCCCCTTGATGCTATCATTACTAGCCATCTCTCCCCAAGCATCATCCAAAATCTAATCAATCATCCAAGCTACCCCATCATGCCTTTGAATTCACACTACCTAGCAATCCTTATGCTACCTTTGACAAAGGATATCCATTATCTTCCCCATCCACATATACATCCTATCATTCATCCACATCTTCATCTTATCTATCCCCCACATGTACCTCTCATTCCATATCCATAGATCCATCTTCTCCTTTATCCATATGTCAACCTCCATCTTTGCACTAAAATTCCATCACCTTCATCCCTAGTTCAAACCCACCAACTCATTATCCTCCAATACACGATCCTAACTATTTTGATCCCCCATCCATGTCCTACCTCAATCCACCATCCACATCCCCCTATCCTAATCTACCATCCACATTCTCCTATTTCAATTCACTCCATCTTTCACTCCATCATATCCTAATCCTCCCACCAATCCATCATACCTTTGTCCTCCATCTAATCCTAATCCACCAATCCATGATCCTAATCCACTACCCATTCATAATCCTTCATCTATTCCCACCACCACATATAAGCCTACAATATGCAAGTATCTCATTCCAGATGTCATCCAAGGATTTATGACAAAGAATACATCCCAAAATCCAAATCTTGATGTCATTAAGCCATGCTAGCCCACTCCATCATGTATGGTCACTAGTGATGAGGCCCATCTCCCTCCCACACCTATCATTCCTCTTACCACTCCTAATAGAGCCCAAATTGTTGAAACCATCAAACCCACCAAATCCATTAAATCCCTGCCTTCTACTCCAAGAGCCACCCTACCCATCAAAGATACCAAAATCCAACCCCCTTCTCCTACTCCTAGTATTACTAAAATCCACTCCCATGAACTTTATGAATCCTCCATCCTTCCATCTTCCCAATTTGAGGATTCCATTCAACACTCCATTATCATGCCACCTACACAAGTTGAAACATGCCAAGAGCTTGATCTAAAGCATTCCAACATACCCTCTCATCCACATCAAGATCCTACCATTCCATATCCTCCATCTCAAGATCATATTACCCCCATTCCATCCACTAATTACCTTACCAATGAAGATCCTACCATTACACCTAACCCCTCCCATGATTTACTATCATCTTATCCTCCAAAAGAAGATCCCACCATCCCATCATCTCCATATCATGATCCTTTATCACCATCTACCCAAACTATCCCAACACCAACTCCATATCCCCTTGGTCCTCTTACATTAATTAATGGTGGTTTTCTTGCAGAAGAATAACAAAGCATATACATCGCCATTCCTCCTCCACCTAATAATGGACCCGCATCATGTTTCCAAAATAGCAAGCATCCTACCATAAGCTGAATTCTCAATATCTTAACTACCAAGGAAAAGGCTCAGGCCTTCATGAGAAAGGTATATTGGAGCCCATCCATGTCAAAGAAAACCTACATGCACAAGGTCTTGGATATATTACTCAAGACTCACAATCCAAAAAATGTTGGTACAACCTTTGTACATCCTAAGTGAGCCTCTTCCAAACCATTTTTTTCCATCCCACCTCCATCATATCATCTAAAAAAACCCATCCATATTCCTCCTTCATCCTCCAAATCCATTTTGGGTTCTTATGTCCCTCCATCCACCATCACCTATCCTCCATCTACTATGTCTATTTTGGATTCTTATGTTCCTCCATTCACCATTGCACATCCTCATACTAAGTCCATTTTAGGACCTTATATCCTAAAATCACCTCCTCCATATTATCTTACTCATCACTTCATCCACCAATCACCTATTCCTATCACCAATCATAAAAATCCCACTCTCATAATCCCTAGTCAGGATCAACAAAGGAACCCTTCCACGAATGCCATCCCACATCCTCCATCTATTCACCACCTCCAAAATCCTACCTCTATCACTCCATTCATGTTTCCTCCACATCATCCATTTCCACACACCATCCCATTGCTATTAAAAGCACCTTGGATGCCAAAATAAAAATTCTTAAATATAAATGTCCTCATGAATCTAAAGATCCCCATGTCCCTTCTAAAGGACATGATGAAGAAAAGAAAAATCCCATCCAAAAGTGTAATCAATCAAAAAGACTACACAAGCCTAATAAATCAAAAATAAAAACCATGTGGATCCCAAAGAAAAAGGATGCAATTCCTTCAAATGAAACATCCAAAGTTTCTAATCCAAAAGCTAATCATACACATTCTCTATCTCCTAAATCTATTTTGGGTGCTTATGTCCCAAAATTCACTATCCTAGATCCTCCATTATGTTGAATAGGATAACTGAGAGGGGGGTGAATTATTTTTCATTGATTTTAACCTTGAATTCAATCATTGAAACTCACACATGAAACTGCTTAAATGATTAATCATCAAACATCAATGCAGAAACTCAAATACAACACATAAACATAGAAACACCAAATTTATGTGGAAAACCCAACAAGGGAAAAACAACAATGAGGATTAACTCACACTATAGAGAATATCAAAACTTATTACAAAAGGCTCACTACCTGAAACAAGGCTCACTATTTAAAATAAGGACTCACTATCCACAGGGCTACAACCTAGAGGGATCACTACCACAGAGATACAAAGAAGAAAAAGAAGACTTGCTACAGAGAGACTACAATCTCAATGCAACAAAGGATTCCACCACAGTTACTTGATCAAATTGAATGAATGATAGAGTTTGCCTTCTACTCACTACATCCAAAAAACTCAGCATTAAGTTTTGCACTAATCTCCCACACACAACTCACACACACTTTCTAAATAACATCAATGTCACGTCTACTCTTTCACTTATCTTCCTTATTTTCTTATGTATAATTTTCATTACTAGCTCATCCTCTATATATACTATCTCCAACCTTGAAAAAGATACAAAGTTAGCCATAACTTCATATTCAAATTAGGTCAGCACCAAACATCCTAGGGTGGAACTAGAATGAGGGTGACCCAAACACATGCTTCAATGGGACCCAAAAATAGATCCAACACACTTCATTAAATTTGAAGATAGTGCTCAACACACAATCAACCAAACTAGTGTAAAACACATAGAACAGTTAAGCTCAAAAATTCCAGAGACCAAAAATATCTTCAATACAATCAAAACATCTTAACTCTAGAACTGCAAGTCAAAATAATTCAACAAAGAGAAATCCAAACCAACAACCTTCTTCCAGACTTCAACCAGAACATAGAGAACCATAGTTCATAAATAGTGAACACAACTCAAACTTCACAACAAACCATCAGAAAAACATCTAGATATAAAAACATTCAACAATCATGACCAACATATCTAAACTACATGAACACATGGGAAAATACTGAAGCAACATCTGAATACCTACAATCTTCCTTTAATACAATTTTCTTAATATCCTCAACATATAGTTACCAACAACAACTAGTAGATAACTAGTTGACCGGGGCTTGACATCAATGACAACACCTTCATTCCTTTCTTTATTCTTGTAACAATCTCCTCCTTTATCACTGATGGCAACATATGATGTGAAAAATCATCAAAGACACCATACCAGATATGAATATACTTCTCAAGATTTTTTTTTTTTTTTCTCCCCCTCAAAAGATCATCTTCTTCATTACCTACTTCTAATATATTTTTCTCCTTGACATGCTTTCTCTCCACCTTTGAAATAAATGGTAAATGCCAAAGATATGTTCATTGAATCTTACTTTGACGTGAAAAATAGAATACTCACAATGAAAACACTTGAAAACTACCTGCTCCCCCTAAGGGGTAGCCACCAAAACATCAGTCCAAAAAGATAGAACCTTGAATCCACCAAACTAATACACCTCCAAATACATCTTAGTTTATGAAAGGAGGGGAAATAACACCTAACTTCTCTCAGAGATACTCAAAAGTATCTTTAGGAAGAGCCTTTGTAAATATATTTACAATTTGATCCTTTCATAGAACATACTCAATATTGACTTCATTCTCCATGACCTTCTCTCTCAAGAAATGATATCTAATAAATTTATGCTTCATCCTTGAGAGCATCATAGGATTCTTTAAAATGTTAATTATAATTGTATACATTAAGATGCACTATGATATCTTTCAATGTTTGTTTCATCCACAAAACTTGTGTACATTAAGATGAAACAACACTATATTCAGCTTTATTAGTAGACAAAGAGGTTGAATCTTTCTTCTTACTCAACCATGCCACTAATCTACATCCAAGAAAGAATGAACCACCACTTGTACTCTTTCTGTCATCTACACATCCATCCCAATCTACATATGTATATGCACTAAGTGTAAAGTTAGTATCTTTAGGATACCACAATCCATAATCTAGAGGGCCATTCAAATATTTGAATATTCTTTTAACTACAACAACATGTGTTTCCTTCAGATCTTCTTGAAATCTAGCCAAAAGACAAACCACACATGTATAATATTCAGTCTAGCAGCAGTTAAATACAATATTCCACCAATCATAGATCTATACTTGCTCTAATTAGCCTTCAGTGAATCAACATCTTTACTCAATTTGTACCAGTCACCATAGGAGTACTTGTCAGTTTGGAACCATCCATCCCAAGTTTCTTCAACATCTATTTTACATACTTACAATATAAAATGAAAATTCCTTTCTCTGTTTGATTAATTTGCAACCCAAGAAAGAAATTCATCTCCCCAAACATAGACATTTCAAATTATTTCTACATCTTGCACATCTTTTCATTTCCTCCAAAGATAATGTCATCAACATATACAACTATAATCAAAACTTTGTCATTTTCAATATTAAAGTAGAAATTATTGGCTGTCATACCTTTGTTAAATCCTTGATGAATCAAATACCTGTCTAACCTTGCATACCAAGCTCTAGGAGCTTGCTTCAGTCCATATATACTTTTCTTCAACTTGCACACCATATTTGATTGATATATTAACTGAAATCCTTCTGGTTGTTCCATGTAAACTTCTTCTTCCAACTCACCATTCATAAATGTTGACTTAACATCCATCTGGTAGACTTTGAAATATTTATAAGCAACCAATGCCAAGAACATCCTTATAGCTTCCATTCTCACTACTGGGGAAAAAGTCTTCTAAAAATATATTCCTTCCACTTGTGAATAGCCTTTACACACAAGCCTCACTTTATTTATGAAAACCTTTCCATTCTCATTCAACTTATTTCTGAAAACCCATTTTGATCCAATAATATTTTTATCTTCCAATCTTGGGACCAGTTCCCAAGTCTAATTCTTTTCAATATGTGAAAGTAATTTCATTGCTTCCTTCCAATGTTCATCTTTAATGACTTCACTTATTAACTGTGGCTCAATCTCAGAGAATAAACACAAATTTACTTCAGTGACAGCTTTACTTTTGGTTAATACACATTTTTCCTTGTCTCCAATAATCTAAATTTCTGAATGATTCCTCTATACATATTTGGGTGTCCTAGGAGTCACCATTAGAGCATCTTCTTCACTTTCATTTTTTTCATCCAGTTTCTTTTGTTCTTCCACAATTTCTTATCATGTTCATTAGACACATATCCATCAATATCAATAGAGTTCTTAATTGTCTCATCTACCTTCACATTTGAGCTCTCTACAATCTTCCTCAATATTTTATTGAAACATCTGTATGCCTTGATTTTAGTAGAGTATCCAAGAAATATGCCTTCATCACTTCTTGCATCAAACTTATCCAAAGTTTCCTCATATCTTCTGATTTAGTATTTTCTTCCAAATACCTTGAAATATTGAAATGTAGGAATTTTTTTTCTCTCATAGCTCATAGGGAGTCTTTGTACTATTTTATCTTTCTTAAAATTGATTGAACACATAAATAGCAGTATGAATAGCTTCTTTCCACTAAAATTCTAGTAATCTAGCTTCTATAATCATTGACCTAACAACCTCTTGAACTATTCTATTTTTCCTTTCAACAACTCCATTCTGCTGAGGAGTTCTCATAGCAGATAACTATCTCTTTATTCCATGCACTTCAAAACACATATTAAAATCATGGGAGGTAAATTCTCCACCTCTGTCAGATCATACTAATTTTATCTTCAAATTCACTTCATTTTCAACCATAGCCTTGAATGCCTTGAATCTATCTAATGCATCTAATTTCTCTCTAAGAAATGTAACCCATGTATACCTTGAATAATCATCAATTAAAAGCATAAAGTACCTCTCACCAAGTAGACTTCTCACTCTCATAGGACCACAAATATTTGTATGAACTAAATCCACTAGTCCAATAGTAGATTGTTCCCTTAATCTATAATGATTTATTTCTTGCTTCCCAAACTAACAATTCTTGCAAATGGCATTAACAGGCTTTGTAATTCTTGGTAAATCTCTCATGGCCTCAACAACACTAATCCTTTCCAAGTTATCAAAATTCATGTGACACATTCTCCTATTCCATAACCAACTGTCATTTATCTAAGTTATAAAGCATTGTCCATCAGCACCCTTAAGATTTCTTTCCTATAGCAATCAATGTTCTGAATCCTTTCCAGATCTCACATTTCTCATCCTTAAACACAAGATCATATCTTTTTCTACACATTTGACCAATGCTCAACAAATTATTTCTTAAACCCTTGACATAGTAAACATCATCAGTATGATGCTTGCCATCAAAACTTACTAAACCTATGCCATAGATTTTAGCACCAATATCATCTCCAAACATAACCAAGCCTTTATCATATTTCTCAAGCTTAAAAAACTTACTCTTATCACCAATCATGCAATATGAACAACCACTATCAACTACCCAAAAATTCTTTTCTTTTTAGTGTGTAGGGTAGAGATAATTGTACCTTCATTTTTCTCCTTCTCCTTCTCCCGAGGGCTTTCCTTTACCTATTTATCTAAATTAGTAGAAGTAGTTTCATCCTTAATTAGAACAAGCATTCATTGTCATCTAGATCTTCATATTCTAAATCTTCATCTAAATACTATCATTCTCATTCATATAGTAAGTTCTATTAATTTTCTTTTCTTTCTTTTCCTTCTCATATCTTTGTTTGTTCATGTTAGCTCTTTCTGGAAACTTTGCAGCATAATGACCTATTTCTCCACAACTAAAGCATTTAAAGGGAAAATTACCTTCATACTTACTAAAGTCTTTTCTCATTTTTCTCACAAAGTTAGCTTCTATTTCATCAAAATCTTCTTCATCCAGATCTTTACCTTTTGTAGCTTTAAAAGCAGTCTCTGAATTACCTTTGTTTCTTAGATTTGGTTTCCTCATCTCATAATATGTCAAAAATCGTAACAACATATCCTTAGTACAAGTCTTATAATCTATAATCTACTCAATAGCACTTAGCTTCTCACAGTAAGCATGAAAAAGAGTTCTAAGAATCTTCTTTGCAATCCTAGTTTCATCTATAGTAGTGCCAAGTGATCGAATTCCAACTACTACCTCATCTAGTTTTTGAACATAAGCTTTAACATTTTCATCTTCAGATATATGTATAAGATAAAACTGTGTTTCCAAATTCTACAATTTTTCATGTTTAACTCTTTCATTGCCATAATGCGCTCTTTCTAAAGCATCCTAGACTTCCTTAGTTGTCTTCAAATTTTGAACCTTAATCAACTTGAAATGTACCAAACTATTCTTCAAGATGAACTTAGCCTTATTATTCACTTCATGTGCTCTGATTTCTCAAGGTGTACTTAGACCATTAGTAGGAGGAGTGTAAGGATTCTTGTAAGCTTTTTCCACATCATATTTGTAATACTCCAGATATTCTTCCATCAATACTTTCTAGATACCATAATTAGTTATGTCAAACCTTGGATAATCAAAGATCATTTTTCCAGCTATCCTAGACCTTCCTCAATTGATTAATCTCTTCACCAAGGAACCAAGCTCTGATACCAATTTTTGAATAGGACAACTGAGAGGGGGAGTGAATCAATTGTCACATATTTTAACCTTTAATTCAATCACCGAAACTAACACATGAAATTGCTTAAATGATTAATCATTAAACATCAATGCAAAAACTAAAATCCAACACATAAACACTAGATTTACATGGAAAACCCAATAATGTAAAAACCACAGTGAGGATTAATGGTGCAGGAGCACCTTGTGCATTATATTCCTCTAATAGGATTTTTTTGTAAAATTTGAAGTTCATCATGTAAAATATGTAAAAATTTCATGTATAAGGTTATTTCAAATGTATTTGAGTCTCCATTAGGTCTCTAGGGGGTCATCTATGTCAATTTGCAAAAAATGCTATTTTGTTGCACAAATTGCAAAAGTTGCAAAAGTTGCAAAAATGCATAATTGCTAGAATGTGAAGAGTCATGAGGGAAAAGGGAAAGATTGGTCATTGAAGATGAGGGGGTAGTTGATTTAACTATTTTGAATTATCTTTATAAAGCTTGTAATGGGTGAAAAAATCATTATAGTTTTGTATTCTTGAACAAATTAATAAATAAAAATACCCCTGTTCAGAATTTGCAACATTTTCCTCTCTCATTTACTAGTTGTACAGTCCATACAATATTACCAGGATCTAATTTCTATTGTTATTGATAGTATAGTGATTTAGCTTTCCATTTAACTTGGTTTGGAGAGTTCTCATTGAGTTCATAACTTGTCCTAAGTTTTTTTCTTGTAAACTATGTGAAACCCTCCATTTAGGGGGTTTGAGAGTCTAGAATTAAATTCATAACCATTCCATCATTTAGGGCTTGGTAGAATAGTGGAATTAGTTATAATAGGATTTTTTTCAATGTGTGTGTGTGTGCAGGTGTAGGGGAAGGCAAGAGTACAAAATTTGGTTGTTGCCCTCTTAGATTTTTCTAAGTTTTCTTTAAGAAATTGATGGTTACAAGTGAGTATTTGATGAAAGTGCATTCAAGGAGGCTACAAGTTGGTTCCCAGAGCATATGTAGACATAATTAAACATGTTTAAAGCATTTAAAAGGAGGTTTGAGGTTTGGAAATTTATTTTTCTATAAACCCACTCTTTTAAGGTATAGTTTAAACATTAAATGAGGCTTTAGTGAATTTCTATATTAATGATTGAGTCCTTGAGAAAGAATGGTAGATTTGGTTGTTTTATGGTTTGATATAAGACTATTTTGGGTTAAGAGTGGTTTTGGAGTTTTTTGAAAGGCACTTGCTTTGTATTTTAGGCCTAATTGGGGATCATTTCCATTGTTACACTTTGCAAAACAAGTATATCTGATCTTGAAGTATGTTTAAGTAGATCAAAATGGGTTCCTAAAATAATAAATAGTTTATGGAGATTCAATGTGGATTGGTTGGTATACCTATTTTAGTCATGTTGTTGTACTACTAGAGTTTGAGTTTTGAATGCAAGAAATTATGAATCTGATAAAATAAAGTTGTGAGGTAGAGTATCTGGTTTTTTCTATCAAAGAAAAGATGGTTAAAGGTGTTACAAGGCCTGGTAAGGGTTTGGAGTCAAGTTTTGATGATTTGGGGCTTTGTAGCAATGAAAAATTCAAGTGAAAATGAAGAGATGTTGTTGAGAGATTAAGTGAATTTGGTGAATTGTTAGTGGATCTTCTCATGATTTATAATTAGGGTCAAAAGTACCCTTGAAGGTTTTTTGTTTTTGGTATATTCTCTACATCAATTAACTCACACTATAGAGAATATCATAACTGATTCAAAAGGCTCACTGCCTCAAACAAGACTTGCTACCTAAAATAAGGACTCACTGTATGGACTCATTGTCCATAGGGCTACAACTTGGAGGGCCCACTACCACATAGATACAAAGAAGACAAAGAAGAATTACTATAGAGATACTATAATCTCAATACAACAAAGGATTCCACCATAGTTACTTGATCAACTTGGATGAATGATAGAGTTTTCCTTCTGATCACTGCATTTAGAAACTCAACATTAAGCTTCGTACTAATCTCCCACACACACTTTTTGAATGGCATAAATTTCTTGTCTACTCTTTCACTTATCTTCCTTCTTTTCTTATGTATAATTTTCATTACTAGCTCATCCTATATATATACTATCTATAACCTTGAAAAATATACAAATTTGTTTATCCAACTTCAAATTTGAATTAGGTATGTGCCAAAAATCCTAGGGTGGAATTATAATGAGGGTGACCCAAACACATGCTTCATCAAGACCCAAAAATAGATCCAACACACTTCATTAACTTTGAAGATAGTGCTCAACACACATTCGACCAAACTAGTGTAAAACAAATAGAACAATTAAGCTAAGAACTTCTAGAGACCAAAAATATATTCAATACAATCAAAACATCTTAACTCTAGAATTGCAAGTCAAAAGACTTAAAAAAAGAGAAATACAAACCAACAACCTTCTTCTGGACTTCAACCGAAACATAGAGAACCATAGTTCACAACTAGTGAACACAACTCGAACTTCACAATGAACCATAAGCCAAACATCTGGATATAAAAACCTTCAACAATCATGACCAACATATATGAACCACAAAAACATAGGGGAAAATAGCATAGCAACATCTGAATACTTGAAATCTTCCTTTAGTACAATTTTCTCAATATCCTCAACATATACAGCCAACAACAAGTAGTAGATAACTAGTTGACTAGTTGACATCAATGACAACACTTTCATTCCTTTCTCTATTCTTGCAACACATTATCCCCACATTATCCATCCATTAATCCTCCTATCATTTCACATCCCATAGCATGTGTGCCAATGTTGGTTTTGAAAACATTCCCCCATCACACATCCAACCCATCATTCCATCCATGCACTTTCCAACATCCCATCCATTATCCCACATATCTCCCCCATCAAATCCCTTTAATACATTCTCTTTCATAATCCATCCATTCTAATAAGGTTGTACCAACATACAATAGTCATCTTATTACCTCATATGGAACTTGATGCTTGATTCCTTCATCCATCCCCTTATCACATATCTTCCAAATACATTTATCCATCCACCCACTATCAAAAATTTAAAAAAAAATAAAAAAAATAAAAAAAGTAAAGAGAAAAAAATTCATCCAATGGTGAAAAATTGGTAAACAAGTGCCTTGGATAAGTACCATGTTAAAAACCTAGAAATCAAGCATCATATGTAAATCCCCCATCTTGTTTACTTCCACACTTGGGGGAAACTTAATCCCCTTTCTCCATCTCCTACATCTAGCCTATGCACCTATCCTACCTATCATATCACATTTATCCCAATTCCTCCATCCATCTTATGATCTTGATAAAGAAAAGGGAACCTATATATATATGTTTTAAACACCTCTTGGCATACACCTCATCAATACACTATCATACTCCTTATCCTCCCCATCTACCTTTCTTATCCATGCATCCTATCAACATCCATCTACCTTTGTTATCCATCTCCATTCCTTATTTACCAATCCTTATATCTATCATCTCTCTTGCCTCATCACACATGACATAACTAGAGTGGGGTATCTCCTTGCTTTGTGACATAGTCTTTGGAAATTTCATTTTGTACCATTCATTTGTCAAAAATATCCCTTTCATCTTCCAAATCCTTATCTTCCCATCCATCCATCCAAAACAAAAAAGAGCCCTTACATCTTTCCAATCCTCATCTTCACATCCATCCATCCACTAATCCCTTTCCTCTTTCCAAATCCTTATTTCTCCATCCTTATCTTATGATCCATCCATCCCCTAATCCCTTCCATCTCCCTATCCATCCATCCAAAAATCCTTTTCATCTCCCCATCCTTATCTTCCTATCCATTCATCCTATCATTCTCCACATATTTATATCTCCCTCCATCCATCCTATCATCTTTCCATCTCCCCATCTTTATCTATCCATCCATTTATCTCTATCCTCATTCAATCTCATAATCCTTTGTCATTGTTACCTAGCTATAGTATAACCCCCATGAAACCCAATTCCATCAATCTCACTATCATCAATCCCACCTTTTTCACACATCTTTCCAATCTCTTATCACTTTTCATCACTCATGTATCTATTGTATCATCATCCCAATTCATATTTTGATGATTTTGATAACTATCCCATTCTTGAGCTTCACATGATCACCATCCCCCTATCCACACAATTAGTCTTGTGTCATCATATAGGTTCCATCATTGTATCTAATTATCACTAGGTTATACATTGCATCACCTTTCATCCATTGTCAACGTATGTTGAACTATGATGCCTCTGTGCTTTCATGTAGGCATGACCATCATCGATGATCCCTCGAGGATTTTTTCTGTCTTTTTGAGTCTTCATCATCCTCTTTCCACTTTATCCCTCATTAGTTGTAGGTCTTTTTATCAAACTATGAGGTCTTTGTGCTTTCATGTAGGCAAGGTTAATCTTTGATTATCCCCTAAGACCCTAGTTCTATCCTTTAGGGTGTGTCTTGGTTTTGTGTCATGTCATCAATAGTGTCCCTATTCATTTGGTTCCTAACAAAAAAATCCACCATCCCCATGAGGTTCAATCTATTTCAAGTATTCTGATTCATGTTGATTAAGCAATCTACCCCCATCTATCCTAGGTCTTAGTAGGATGTATTGTTCCTCACATCAAATTGCCTCAATCCCATCCACCTATTGGTCCTATGGAAAAATTTATTTGAAGTTTATTGTGATCTTTTGGTTCTTTTGCATTTTTCTTATCTTTTTAGCTTCCTATTATACCTCTTCAAGGTCACCATGATCCATCATATCATTGTGTGCTTTGATTGGTAGAAATAGGGGCATATTTTGATTTTTTGTTTGATCTTGTCTTCTTGGTTTTCTCACATAGTACCCACCAAGATCCTTGCGGTCTTGTGTTATGTAGGGGCATCCTTTGTGTTTGTGGCTTTCCAACATTGGCCCTAACAAATCCCACATGACTTTGGGATGTTGGACTAACCTTTTGTTTGTTGTGTTAGTCCCATTCATGTGATACAAATTCACCTTGGTTCCTCATACCTTGGTGCATAGTATCCCATGCTATATCAAATTAAGTACTCACTATATGATATTTTTTTATACAATGCTCCTAATCCATCTTCCCATCCACTCACTCTACATCTTTCTCATCTATTCATCCTCTATCACTCACCCTAATCTAGCTATCCTATCTATTTTCATCCCTCCACTTCCTCCATCCTCATCATTTAATCATCTTTTCAATATTCTTAGGATAATATAGATTTGTTATTTTGAGCATCTTTTCCTCCATAATTTTCATTCATTTCAACAATATTAAAACTTAATCCAACCCTCATCTATTCAATCTAGCACACATCATCTATTTGCATCTTTGGTCTTGTTTCTAGCCTTGCTACAAGCCTTGATCCAATCATCATCATCATCGGGATGTATCCTTCCCTATCCTCATGTTGTTTTTGGATATATCATTCCCTCATCAAAAACACACATAATTATCATCACCAAGATGTATCCTTCCCAATCCTTATGTTATTTTGGGATATATCATTCCCTCATGAAGAACACTTCATCTATCATCAATCAATTTGGGATTGTAGCTTGATTGGAGCAACACCATGTTTTTCCTTGCATCCTTTTGTGCTTGATTTCTTATCATATTCTCCTTACATTATCTCTTCTTCTTCCCATCCCACATTCTATCTATCATTTTGCATCATCTTCCCCATCTACCCTTGCATCATCTCATTCTTTTTGATAGCACACCCATGTTCTCTTGAACCTACATGTCCTCTCAGGGGGTCATCCACAATCTATAATCTTCATCTTCACTCCCATCACATTTTCTCTGAGTCATTCCTTTGAATGACTAGGGCATCTTTCACAATCTAACCATCTTCTTTCAGGTGTTATGTTTTAATATTCTTTGAAATGATGCTACTTCGTAATATCATCTCAAAGAGGAGAAAAATGTAGACACCTAAATTTGACCACTTACATTTGGTAAAATTTACCCCTTTCTCATCTAAATATCCTTTTATCCAAATTAATTAAATAATATTACTTTTGTTTAATTAATATCCCTAAATTCCTCTAAAATACCTAAGGTATTTAATTAAATAATTAAATACTTTACCCTTTATCCTTTTCCTCAAATAATTAAATAAATAACCTATTCATTTAATTCCTCACATTTCCCATCCTCCATAATCTACACCTAATCCTAATCCACTTGTTAATCCCATCATTAGGGATGTGAACATTCCTAATCCATGATTAGGAGGTGTCACATCCTCCATATTTTGCAAGTGGGATCTTAATCCCCATTAGCCACCTAACCTTCCTCTAATCCTCCATTAATTAACCTAATCAACTCTTTGGTCAACTCTCCTCATTCCCCATGGAATTTTTAATTCCTTTTTGTCTTCCCAAGGTCCTTTTGAGGAATTTTTAATTCCTCTCTCATCCCCCAAAGAATATTAAATTGCTTTTCTCATCCCTGTAAGGATTAAAAGGGAATTTAATATTCCCTCTTGTCACATCCTTCCCAAGGGTACTTGCAAGTACCCTCCATTGTTGGAAACACAAGGGGTAGACAACTCCAGAGGGTGGGTGAATTAGTTGTCTTGAAATTTAAACTTATTCAACTTATTCTCAAATTTGATAAATAACCATGTAAGCATAAATCATCAACAAATCAAAAACACACATAACACCAAGATTTTTTATGTTGAAACCATGTTAGGGGAAAAAACACGGTGGGGGTTAGTCCATAAGATTATACCTTATTAAAAGTATAAAGAATAAAATGAGGAATGCATATGCATTTAGACACACTGCCTAGAGCCTACTACTCAAATACAACAAGGATTACTGCCCAAAGGAAGACACACTATCTTAAAGAAACATTTTAATTACATCCGCAAAATTTTGAACTGAGAAAATAGCATATGCTAATGCCTGATTATAGTTCTGATTAAGCACATAAACTCTGATCACTCTTCTTCACACTTCTTCAAACTTTGCCTCTGTCTTCGAGAGATTAGGACATTATTCACACACATCACACCTTCAAATGGAATAAACAATCACTCATATATATCCTCAACAAGAGATTACATCGCTACATGTCAGCTTCAACAAAATATAAAATATGTACAAACTATTGGCCCAAATCAATAAACAATTTTCAATGTGAATCAACCAAGGTCAACCACAACATAGTGAAGACCCAAAAAAACATCCTCAAACATGAACCACCTTCAAAAATTATTCCTCGAAGATCCACAACACGCTACAATCACCCTGTCAGCCATGAACATGAAATAGATGAACACGCAAAAGAAAATAATCAATCATGAGCACAACAATCAATGCGGATAAGCAACACTGATAAAGAATGATATAGAAACATCCACATGCATTATGAATCACTAGAGAAGCATCCACAAAAACTGAACTTACTAGAACCACATTATCTTCTTTCAGGAACACCAACCAAAGTAGATACTCATAACTCGATCAAATCTTCATGTGGATCTTTGAAACTTAACGTGGATAAACTATATATACACAACAACAAACCCTTTAATACACAACCACTGATCATCAACATATTGAGCTTGCCACTATGTTGAACTTCACTTCATCACTGACAACTTGCAACTTGTTTTATTACAATTTTCTCAATATCCTCGCCATATACAACCTTTAAGATATTAATGCCAATAGTGTTGACATCAATGACAACCACATATTAGCAACATCCAACAATCTCCCCCTTGGCATTCATGGCAACACATGATGTGAAAAACACCATCAATTCAACTTTCTCTTAGCACTTTCTCCCCCTTAGATTTTGACTCTTTTCTCCTCAAATCTTTCACATGACTCTTCTCCCCCCTTGACATCAATGACAAAGATATATATTAGCAACATACCACAATATGACAAGGATAATATCTATCTTTCTCCACACAAGTTGAACCACATTTCTAACAATCTGACTACTCCCTCTGAATAGCAACCACCATAGCATCAATCCATATCAAGATATGACTATGAATTTCACAAATTGATGCAAGTCAATGCATC
>VDFB02343723.1:14900-28011 GCA_007258455.2 Sequoia sempervirens | reverse complement strand
ATTGATGCAAAATAGGTCCAAAGTCACAAATTTGACGTAGAGTTAGTTATAGTTTTGTACAAAATTTCAAGTGCCACATAGAGCAAAGATATTCCAATTTTTTATATCATGTAATCAAATTTGGCACTTCATCAAGATTTGTATCTTCATCAACATTAACAAAAGCAAAGGTATGTACTTGAATCCCTTGCATTTAAATTTTTCTATATATATAAATATTTTAATATTTTCCCTCAAATCCATAATATATATACTAGTGTGTATTTATTTATTGCAATAAAGAATTAACCTAAGTAACACATTAAAAATTCTAAGGATTTGTGCTTGGAAAAAATGCATAACAAATTTTTATGTTGGATGTCGTGTTGTATAGTTTAGAAAAGCTCAAAATATGAATAGGATTTTAAGGCCATATATTATGGTATCTTACAATGCAAAAGAAGGAAGGAAATCTATTATCAATTTTAATTTGCAATTTAAAACCATATGAAAAACCACATGTAGTATTATCTAAAATTAATTGTTGACATATTAATTTTATAAAATACACTTACCATTCAATAAACTTCTCCCAAGAAAGAAACCCTAAGTGAACATTAATTGAACCCTAATTGTAGAATCATAACTCTAATCATAACCCTAATTGAACCCTAATTGTAGATTCATAACTCTGATCATAACCCTAAGCGAACACTAATCCTAATCAAACCCTAACCCTAGCCTTAAATTTATCATATAATCTAATTATCTCTCTTATTTAAATTTGGGTTGAATTATTTTTCCTTTATTTTTAATTGCATATATTTTTTGTTTATTAGATCTTATTTTATGAATATATGCAAATATAATTTTACTTCTACATTCATTCTATGCCCATTTTTCATGATATTTTAAAATTCATTTCTCTCGAATATCATTAGATCAACTTCACACATATAAATATGAAACTCCTCAAAATTTTAAAATTGAATTCTACCCAAAACATAGACACACAATTGAACAAATTCTCAAAAAGAAGAATGACAACATCATTAACATTTCATTCAAAATTCACTCAAATCCACATAAGGAGAGAAAATATATTAGAATTATATGTTTATTCATGCTTATAAGTCATATTTGCATACAATTTAAGATAATTTGAATATATTCATCCAAAACTCAAAACAAGCTATCTATTCTATTCTGTCTCTTTGGGGTTTTAACAACCAATGGCACCATAGATATCACTTCCTCATCAAAGGACATATATCTTTCTACCCATATATTCAACTCAAAACCTAGCTAGAGCTTTCATTAGTTCTCTCCCTACATATGAGCCTTGAATTCCCTTTTATATGACAAGGGAGCAACAAGCTTCGGGATCAAATGTAATTTCACCATAAATTTTAATCATTTGAACAAAATCTCCATTGCATTTGATTTTCATTACAAAACTTCCCACATGTTGAATCTGCAAAACACATATATTGCATGAACTGGGGAAAGGTAAAAGAAAAGGGAACAAAAATTTTCATCACAATCCCCTTTGTATCCACATAAGCAAAAAACTAGGCAACCAAATTGCCACTAAGGCACCACAACAACTTCTTATTTACCCGCCATCCTGCCCTTACCAGCACTCAGACCCTGGTATACATGCCCACTTCTAGTTGTTGCCCAATATGATAGACCCTTAGCCTCCTCTTCTTTCTTGTCCTTGCCCAATATGGTTCTAGTCCGTCCTCTTGGGGTTTTAACAGCCAATGGCACCACATATATCACTTCCTCATCAGAGGGCAGACTGTGATTGAAGTGAGATAAATACCGACAGTAGTCGGAGTCGGTCTCGATTACATCATTAGAAGTGTTGCTCGTAAGGTCAATGGGCGAGTGTTGGCATCTAGAGGAGCCATGCCTATACCTTATTTTCCTACCGACACTAGTAATAGAGCACACTGACTGCTTGCCTTTGTCATCTACCAGTTGAGCAACAACATCCTGGAATTGCAACCTTCTACTACATCTAGTGGGCACAAGCCTAGGCTTGTCAACCAAAGCACCTTCTTGAATAGCAGGACCGAGCTTTTGTGAGCTCAAACGAACAAACCTCCTTACTGACTTACTCATTTTCTCTTCTCAGACAAGCGCTCAAACTTGATTAGACTTAGCCCACAAAGTTCTCTAACTGCTACAAGAATGACACTATTAGCAATTAATTCCTCTTGTATTTATTGTGCGAGGTAATGGCAACCTTCATCAATGCTTAGTAAAAATGCATGTGCAAACATGGCAATTTTGCGGTGTATGTACTATCACAGTTTAACTAGAGCTGCATGAGAATCCAAAGATCACCCTTCATGATTTCCAACAAAAACATCTTCACATAGATTGAGATCGACGTGACTACACAAGCAAGGAATAATTCATTAATGCTTCACCAGTTGTGCGATAAAACAACCACCATGTGTCATTTTCCAACTTTGAATACTGCCCGCTGATCTCTTGAAGAGTTGGCAGATCAAATGGTTTGTCTCAGGCTAACTCGATTTGACATCCAACGAAGCATCGTTCACCTTCCTCATGACCAATAACATTAATCCATCTCGGAAACCAACTACCATGTCGACAAGTCTTATGCACTTTTCAAACTGAATGGCTGGAGCTACACATCGCAATCTCGTTGACCTCGCGGCTTTTAACCAACCTTCATCTTCCTCCTACGAGCTAGCAGGGAATAGCAAAGATTTACATTAGCTTTTGATCTTGGTTGTTGATCTAAAACCATGGGTTATGAGCTCAATAGTGGATATTGGACCCCACATTCCATACAGGACACACATTTGCCTTTTGCTGACCTTGCGCCAAATAACAGGGTGACACCTTAGGTCTGCGAGTTGGTGGGGTACGATTGAGATCTCCCATATCTTCGAATCTGGAAAACCTACACATTGCACAGTTAGTATTTAATGAAAGGCTTTGGCTAAGCCATCGACAACATGACCACTGGAGTTAATGGCTTAGGCTTACGTTACCAGATTAAAATTAAAATCCAACTTTGATTTTAATACTTTATTTCCTCTGCAGGGTTTTATTTCCTAAGTCTCAGTTGGCCCCGTTAAATTCTTATCCCAACCCTAACAAAGAACAAATGATTAAGCTAAGGATTGTATTTTTTTTATAACTTTAGTTCTAGAGAATTCTTAATTACCAATTTTTATTTGTGCATTGGTATATGAATCCAATTGAATGCCTTTCCATATCATTATGGAAAATTTTATTATTGCAACCCTAACTCTAACACTAATTAAACCTTGAACCTAACCTGATTGAACTTGTATTATAACCCTAACTCTAACACTAATTGAATTGTAATTGTAACCCTAGGTATTGTTGAAACCTAACCCTAATTGTATCAAAACCCTAGAGAACTCTAATTGAACCCTAACCCTAAAATAGACAATAACCCTTACCTTAATTGAACCCTAACTCCAATCCTAGCCCTAATTTAAGACTAACCCTAACCCTGACCTTAATTAAACCCTTATTGAATTATAACCCTAATTGATCCCTAACCCAAATTGAATACTAATTGAACCTTAAACCTAAGTGAATAGCAACCTTAATTAAACTCCAACCATATTGCTATTTGAATTTTGACCCTAATTATAACCATAATTCAACCCTAACCTTAATTGAACCCTAACCCTAAACATGAGTTCAATTAATTTTAAGGTTCAAATAGGGTTAGACTTTAATTAAAATTAGGTATAGGATTCAATTAGGATTAGGGTTGGGGTTGGGGGTAAAGATTAAGGTTCTATGATGAGCTTGGGGTTAGTGTTAGGGTTCAATTCAAAGGGGCTAGTATTAGGGCTAGGCTATGGTTCACCAGGGCTCTCCCATTAATGCTAGTTTCCGTAATCATAGTTATGTTTAGGGCTGATATAAAAATTAGAGTTAGGGCTTGAAGAATTAGTGTTAGTTTTAGGATTGGTGTCATGCCAGATCTTATACCAATGTTGGCATTAGGGACAGAGTCTATCACTCTTTAATAAAAATAATCTTCTATAAATTCATTCATTTTTTTTTTGAAATTATATAATTTAAAATATTTTCAAATTTACCTATGTTGATATATGAGAGATATAGAAAATCTAAACTCTATACCATTTATAGTTAAATTTAAATTATATTTTATTAAATTGTTAAAAAAATTAAGTTGCTTATAAATAATTTTGTGTTCTTATAATTAACTTGACATTGTGTGTAAAAGGTTTAAGTTATGAATGTTATAATATACAAAATAAATTTGTTTTCAATGTTTATTTGTTAGTTTAAAAGGTTCAATTAGGGTTAGAATTTAATTAAAATTAGGTATAGGGTTGAATTAGGATTAGGGTTGGGGTAAAGATTAAGGTTCTATAATAAAGCTTGGGGTTAGTGTTATGGTTCAATTGGGGCAGGGCTTAGTATTAGGGTTAGGGTTATGGATCAATTATGATTTTATTAATGTTAGTTTTAGAATCATAGTTATGTTTAGGGTTGGATATAAAATTAGAGTTTGGTTTGAAGTTAATTAATGTGAGTTTTAGGGTTGAGGTTATGGTTAGAGTTATAATTAGTGTTAGTATTGGGGTTAAATTCTATCACTTTAATAAAAATAATCTTCTATAAATTCATTCATTTTGTTTTAAAATTATATAATTTAAAATATTTTTAAATTTACCAATGTTGATATATGAGAGATATAACAAATCTAAACTCTATTATATGTTGTTAAAAAATTTAAGTTGCTTATAAATATTTTTATGTATTTTTATAATTAACTTGACATTGTGTATAAAAAGGTTTAAGTTATGAATGTTATAATATAAAAAATAAATGTGTTTTCAATGTTTATTTGTCAATTTAAAAGATGTGCCAATAATGTTGCAATCACTAATGATTAATTTTTTCTTGATGGTTAAAATAGATTGGTAAGTAAATTTATCTATAATAAGTAAATTTATCATTGATTTTTTCTTGATAAGTAATCAATATTTCTAAATTTATCTATAATTCTTATAAATTTTTCTTAATTATATTAAATTATATTTTATTAAATTGCTAAAAATTTAAGTTGTTTATAAATAATTTTATGTGTTTTTATAATTAACTTGATATTGTGTATAAAAGGTTTAAGTTATGAATGTTATAATATAAAAATAAATAAAAAATCAATGTTTATTTGTTAGTTTGATGTGAGAATAATGTTGCATAGTAATGATTAATTTTTTCTTGATTGGTTATATTGTGAAATTATTCTATGTTAATTTAATGTTATGAATGCTATATAATATAAAGAAAAATATTTCTAATATATTTTTAATGCATCTTTATATTTTATAAACAAACATCTAAAATAAAAATGTGATTGTAAAAATAATACAACTTAATGAGTGAACATACATTTAAAGTTAAAAGTGAAATTATAAAACAAATTGTAAATTTATTTTATTTTTCTTCTATAAATATAATTTTTTTTATTTGTTGTCCACCTAGTAATGCCCACTTCTCCTTTTAATGAATGTTTTATTTTGCAAGGGTTGATTTAGTGTTGTCATTGATCTATTTCTTGTAGATATCAACGGTGCCTGCCAACCCGTGATCGGGAATTGAAGGATTGCGAAATCATGGGTGGGCGCCACGTGTCTTATTTGGGGGATCAAATTTGGGCTATCGTTGACCAACTTCCATTTGATTTGAGCCGTTCCCCGCCATCCCGCAATGGTGCTTGGGTTGATTGCGAAATCATGGGCAGGCACCATGTGTCTCATCGGATGAAGCCTAAAGAGTAAAGGAAACACTAGCCGGCTTTAAATGTATTAAGAGGCGGATTACTAAAGTTTTCTCAAGACGCAAATGTTCTAAATCGACAGATATGTTATAATCTCATTGGAAAAGCTTCTCGAAGGTTAACGACATGGTTGGCGACTGTGTTAAAGGAACAAGATCATTGATGCTCAGGATCAACAGTTGCTTGCCATCGCGTGATCAGAAGTTTCAGGATTGTGATATCGTGGGTAACCGCCACGTGGACTTCCTTCGTAGTGTATGGTAAGGTGGGCCCCTTATCATCGTGTTGGCAATTGTGTCAACTTGTTTTGAAGGTGGTCGTTAATGATTTTATTTTGTAGAGGGTTGAATTAGCACTACCATTGATCTATTTTCTGCAGATCAACGGTGCCTGCCATCCCACAATCAGGAATTATGGGATCACAATATCACGGCCACTTGCCACGTGTCTCATCCGATGAGATCTAAAGAGTGAAGGAAGCATTAGCCGGTTCTAAATGTGTTAAGGGGTGGATTACTAAAGTGCTTATGAGATGCACATGCTTTATTTCAATGCGGATGTTATAATTTTGAGGAAAAAGTTGCTCGACAGTTAATGGAAAGGACAGAGACCATTTTAGAAGGAGCAGGATCTCTGATGAGAAGGATCAACGGTTGCACGCCATCTCGCGATGGTAAATTGAGGGATTGCGGTATCGCGGGAAACTGCCACGTGGTTTTCATTTGTGGCGTATGGCATGGTGGCCCCTTATTTCCATGTTGGCGATTATGTCAGCCTGTTTTGAAGGTGGCCGTCAATGATTTGATCAAACTAGGATCAACTGTTCAAATTTACATCTGTATCAAATGTGGTTGGAGCCGTTCGTGCAACCTGTGAATGAGCTTTAATGGAAAATGAGACATTTACTGGCGAGATTTGGTCGACATAAAATTAATTTTCCTGCCTCATTTGTATCACAAAGCATCCAATTATTTTGTGAAAACAGTTTCAGAGCCGAAGGTGAAATTGAGAGCCGCTGTAGCCAGAATTTGGAGTTTATGTGAAAAGAGCCGTAAGTTTATTTTCTATGCCTCCCAGTCATTCTGCACCTAAATTTGGGAAAGGGGTTTGCTATGCTTGTCATCGAGCTTATTGAAATCTCTTGTTAAGGCTATAGTTTAATCATAAATTGTGAGGAATTGTAGTTTTTTACTCTATAGTTTCCTATCTTTGCTTAGTCCTAGCTAATTGAAGTGTAACATTGTAACGAAGCCCTAGTTTGTCCAAGATGGCAGCAACCAAGCAGCACTCTGACCACATTGAATATTTGAAAAGAAATTTGTACGATGATTTTCTGGATCAATTCTGTTATCAACAAATGATAGAAGGAAACGTGTAGTGTTGATGCGAGGGAAAATCCTAGGGGAGGGGTTAGTGTGTAATTATTCCAACATTGTCGATGCTAGGGTTCCTCTCACTGGCTTAGAAATGTTCAGATTGTGGTATGGACAGAGGAATTTTCCTCACCCTTTTTCAAATGGATGGATGTATGACATGGGGAAGCTAGTTGTACCAAATGTATTCCCTGATGTGGATTTACTTAGGGCAGTGGTCGCAAGGTATGACCCTATTACACAGGTAATTAGGGATAATGATGGAAGGGTGCTACTAGAAATTAACAGAGAAGATATCCAACACATTTTTTATTTGAGTGAGCCGAGTGAAAACTTGGTTCTTATCAATCTTGAGGAAATGAAGCAAAAGTATGCAAAGCTTAAATCTCTTTTTAGGGCTAAGCTGTTTCCACCTCATCTGGTCAGGGCAGGAGGTTCACAATTTCATATCAACCCTAGTGACCAGGAACCTTTCATATTGAATTGTTTTTCAAATCCTTTCTTGGCCACTTTCTATTCATTATGTCAAATTTTGGGTTTTAGTCCTGGTGCAGTAATGCCTATTGCGTACATGTTCATGGGGGTGCAAATACAACACCCTAACTTCTCTATAACATATGTCTTTGCTTCTTTCTTGGATGAGAGGATACATGAAGGGTTTTCGAAGCTACAAAAAAATGATACTGGTACTCAATTCTTTTGGTATTCTATGCTGATGCATATGTTTATGTTTAGGAACGCTGATTTCTTTTCTAAGAAGATGAAATCAAGGCAATCAGTTGATGGAGAAAGGTTTCTAGTACATATATGGGCTGTAGATTTATCCTGTAATAAGGAAAGCACCAGTTATGTCCAATTTGATGCTTCTAGATTAAGGGCTAGATTGATGGTGAATGTACCTAGGATCCCTAAGGAATTGCATGATTTCCTCAGGCCAAAGGGGAGGAAGCCAAAGTTGAGGGTTTACCATAACTAGGGTGACATTATCCCATACCCAGTCAACACTGTCTTGAGAGTATATGGATTTCAAGGAGCCCCTCACATACTGTCATACAATGTGCCACCAAGAGTAGGGTTTGCAGAAGTTATGTGGTAGATAGGTTGTATTCATGAAGACAACCTCACTGGAATGGGGAAAGGAACATTCTTCCTTGATTATATAGTGGTGTTTGACTTTGTATTTTCAAAGGGAGGTTGGACATATTTTGATAAATTCTTTGTTGATTACCATTTGAGATGTGGTCCAAGGTGACAAAATGATCCTGAGGGTTTTTTTGCTCTTTTCAGACAAAGAATAAACGATGGAAAATTTGCACATGAGTTTAACTTCCTTGAGGACTTGATTAGAAATGAATTTGATCTAAATAAGCAGGAGTTGAACAAGGAGAAATGGATAGCTTATAGTAAGCTACTGGATGTTGTGCATGAAATGGATCCGAAGTATGATCCACTCTTGGAGTTTAGTCCATACCATAAGAAAATTAATTTTCTAATGAAGAACTTCAAGGAGATTATGGACACCTTGAGAACTAAAAAGATAAATTTAAGGCTAAGTCTAGGTATGCAAGAACAAAGTGTTGGGCCAATTGAAACAAGGTCAATATACCAGCCTACAAAAAAGTGACCCATCTATAGAAGGAAAAAGGATAGTAGTAGTGATGAGGAGGAAGTAGATAGGAAGGGGAAGCAAATAATGAAGGTGCCTCCATGACCAGGTCCAAAATTCAAAGTACCTGGGGTAGTTAAGATCATTGATTTAAAGTCGTCACCAAAAGATACTCCCCCATCACCACCATCTGAGCCAAGCCCTAAGAGACAAAGAACTGATCACCCACATGAGGATCTGATAGATGAAATTATTTTTACTAATCAGGACATGCAAGTTGGTATGCTTTCCCCTCCTAGGTCAGCTGAATTGGTTTTGGCCGATTTAGAAATGAAAGGTAAAAGTGTGCAAGATGCAAGAATGGAAGCATGTAGGGAGTTTTTAGATGATAATACATTTGTGGAAACTCATGTATTCTTGCAATTGGAATGGAGAATGAAATGTGAAGAGTATCAAGATAAATTTAGGGAGAGAAGGGAACTAAGGCCTGATAGGTCAGACCAGGAGAATGATGAACAAGTAAAAGTTGAATTGATGGAAAAGTTCAAGAACATCACTCTTGAAGAAGGAAGACAACTAGTGAGTCAGGCTGGTGTATTAATTTTTCCTAAGTGGGATATTGGAGATGCAGTAGCTTTTAATGCTATTATGAATTCCAAGAATCCTTTTCAAGATTCTAAGGAAGAGGTTAAGGCAGCATTGCAAAACTCTACCTTCAGTGAAGAATATGAGACCTTGGCAATTTGGGCATTGGCTTCACAAGGGAGAAAACCAGATATTGTTGATATTAATCCAAATTTCAGAGGAGGATTAATAATAAAGAGAGCTTTAGAGACTTCAACCATTGAGGCCACTAATTTAACTGTAAATGTGGCCAAATTGGCCCAAAGGACTACTGAAAGGGAGGAGGCTGAAAGGAAGAGCCTAATGGAGAAGTATAACATTTTTATTGAAGAATATAGTAAAATGAAACTAGGAATGTTGAATTGCAAACTGAAGTGGAAGGGTTCAGATATAGACAGATTGGGGAAACATCAAATGCTCCAGGAACCAGTACATTACCTCTCACAGTAGGTTCAATGCCTCCTGCTTCTCCAAATGTTTCCACACTAGGGTCTCCCATTCAGAATCCTACTTTCACCCCTCCTCTAGAAAAAAATGATGAAGACACTAAGTGCTCTGTTGATCCAACGAAGAGGCAGCTCATACAAAAAATTGATGAATTACATACATCATTAAGGATAACAAGGGAGGTATTTCTTTCAAAGGAAAAGGAGATTGTTACTACTATTTTGGAGCACTTAAATAAAGGGGTAGATAGTAAATTGAAATCTGTACATTCTTTATATTCTTTTTTGTTGGAAGCAATAAATAATATTGATAGGGATCAGGAGGTAGTGGTACAAATAATTAAAAATTGGATCCCTAAGTCCAATGATCTGGATATGATGAATAAAGCCTCAAGGTTTGATATAAATAATAGGCCTCAATCATTGAAGCCTACTCATGTGTTAGTAAAATCATTACAAGGTTTTCAAACCCTACTAGATGATTTGAGTAGGAAGATTAAAGAGTTGGTAAATAATTTTAATGATTGGGGTACCACATTGTTACCTAATATAATTAATGAGCAGGGGAAAACCAGAACACTCCAACAATGGTAGGATCAAACAAATAAGGTCATCAATTTAATCAAATTAAATTAATTTGTGATGACTCATATTATGATTTGTTGGTGAGTTGTATGGATAAGATTATTGGTACCAACTCATTTTTGGAGTCTTTTGAAAGAGATGTGAATCAGGTAGCAGTAAAGTTTATTCCTTATAGTACAAAGGTAAATGAGGTGATTAATTTTAACTGACCTACTGATGAAGAATACTAGAAGTGGGTAGCTAAGTATTTGAATGATGATAAGTAAAAGAGAGTTGACTATGGATAGGTGGAAAATCTAATGTTGTGGTTACAATGGTCCCAATTTTGTATTGATGACTTTCTCAGTATGGGTTTCTTCTAGTTTTTGAATCGCATCAACTTTCCTCAGTCAACATGATGAACATGAATATGCTCCAAGATGATTGCAGTTGTAACGATTTTTGGAATATCATTAGGTGCTCTAATCGACTGGTGATGTGTGTACTTTCTGGCCCGAAGCTTGTTTGCTCCTCCATTTTTCTATAAGAAGGATTTCAAGGCCAGAAGTACGGGTTAGCAAGTTAGATAATTTTGATCGAGTCTAGGCGAAGTTGCAGAGCTGATTGTAAAGATCAATGGTTTTAGAGAGAAATGCAATTTAGGTTCTGAGTCACTCTATGATAGGTTTTGAGTTCATGAGGATTTAATGTTGCATAATAGTATTAGCATTTGAATCGAAATGATAATTTCAAGCTTGTCTCTCTCCATTATATGTGCATATCTGAAATTTGAATAAAATAACTAAGGGTTCTTTCATTCAGCTCACTGTTGTAGTGTGTTTGATTCTATTTTAGCTTTAATTCAAGGAATTAATTAAAATGCTTGAATGGGATTATAAGAAGATATGTTTTGCATATCCGATGGTTTTAGAGAAATGCAATTTAGGTTTTGAGTCATTATGTAATAGATTTTGAGTTCATAGATATTTAATGTTGTATAACAGTACTAGCATTTGAGTTGAAATAAAAATTTGAGCTCATGTCTCTCCGTTGTACATGCATATTTGAACTTTGAATGAAATAACTAAGGGTTGTTTTATCCATCTCCCTGTTGTGGTGTGTATGATTCTATTTTAACTTTAATTCAAGGAATTAATCGAAATGCTTGAATGGGATTATAGGCGGACATGTGTTGTATAAGGATTTGATAAGTAGTCCTAGGTTAGAATGCATACTAATGAAATTGTAATGCAATATTTTCAGGGATCTTATATGTGATGTATTAAATCTGTTATAAACCTCTAGATGCTTATGAATTTAACTCCTGCAATGGATATATTGCACTGATCTAAGTTGTAATTATTAGTGTAGTTCAATATTTTTTTGTCTTTGCCTAGAGCTTGCTACAAATTGCAAATCATTGACTATCTTATACAATGGATTGTGTTTAGTTATCTCACGCTCCAGATAGTTGATATTGTCTATTAATAGACAATTCTAGTTGATATTATCTTATCGTGTTGAGCTATTAAGTGAGATCATTTGCTATTGTTAATGTTGTTTATAATAATGCTGCAGAGGTTGTAAACACATTAAGGGATCACCCTCCTGGGTCTTGTAGAGCCCGAAGTGTAGGAGGCTTTTAAAGTCCTCGTCAGTTGGTCCAGGTCCTTCGAGCTGCCTTCAATTGGAATTGACAATTCCATAGGTAGATTAGAAGACAAACTTGGTTACATTATAAAATAACCAACATACACGTCAACCACTGAACAACCACCTCTACAACTGACTTTTTAATCTTTTATGATCACATGAAACATAAAACACACTAATTTTAAGGTTGTTAACATCACTATTGAAATGTTTTAATTTTTTTACCTTTCAAACATTAAAAAGTATATCATTAAATTAATTATGTAATGGCATAAAAATTAAAAACATCATGAATTAATTATGTAACCACATAAGTCAAATATAATTCTATCAAGAAATTAATATGAAATAGATAATATAATCGCATAACTTATACATTTCAATGTCATTGATCTTCTTCTTCATCCAACTCTTTGTTTATATCATGCAATCTAGATTCGACATTGTAAGGATTGGTCATATCATCATCATCATCATTGATATCAGTTTCGATAATGTCATCATCCACATGGATATCATCTTCATGAAAATTAACTCCTACATCATCATGATCTAGTTCCTCCTCTTTGACATCTTTGTCAGGGACATCAGCAACTAACTATTGATCCTGATCATCATCTACATCATCTTCTAGTTCTTCGGTATCTTCTTCTTCCACCACATTATACTTTACTGTCCTTCCTCTTGGATCATGTCTAACAACAAATGACCAACCCGGTTTACCTGGAACCTCTGAGTAAAATACCTGCTCACATTGGCTTGGAAGAACATAGGGCTCATTTCCAACTTGCTCGATCAACCTTGTATTAACCATGGTAATTCCATTATCATGTTCAATAATAGTTCTCTCAGGATCATTTTCATTCAATCATAGCCTGTACCATAGGACGATGAACAAAATTAATCTGAGGGACTTAAAGTCACTCTCAAGTATATCATCCAAAATCCCATAGTATCGATTTTCTGAGACTTCTGGATGTATGTCGCTTCTAGATGAAACATTAGTCACCTGAAAGACTACAGCTAT
>VDFB02343723.1:0-14800 GCA_007258455.2 Sequoia sempervirens | reverse complement strand
TGTGTGTGAAATATTGTGTATTAAAATCTAAATCAAAATCAAACACATGTTAATAAGACATTAAATCGAAAAGCTGAAAATAAAATATGCAAACCGTAACAGCAGCCTCTCGAAATTGTCTTATCCTCCTCTAACTTCACCGTTTTGTTGCTTCGAATGGCTCTCAGATCAGCAACTAGAGCTCAACAAAATGACAACATGAAGAACGAGATTTAAAATGCATAATATGCAAAAGTGAAAATCTATGCTAACATGAAAGTGGGAATGTGATGCTGAAAATGATGTGAATGCATAAAGCTGATTGCCTGAACGTGAGTATGCATATGTGTGTGAATGTGGGGTGATTAACCAAGGCTTGGATTTGCTCGGGTTTTTATAGAGTTTTCGAATGAGTTTGATTGGCTGAATCGATCAACGGTCTAGATTAAGCTTGTTTGAATGGATGGTGGGAGATTTTCGAAAGTGGAGAAGAGGATGGAAGGTTTCCCTTTTCTTCATTGAGTTTCGAAGGGAAATTTCCATTTCGAAAGATAAGATACGAATTCAGAAGGACGAGTTAGCATGAGTTAGAATTTTGGGAAGGTGAGTTAATAATGAATTTAGAATTAAATAAATTAGATTTATTTAATTTAATAGTGGAGATGGAAATGGAAACTCACATAATTAAATAATTCATATTTAATTATGTTTAAAATGAAATTAAAGTGAGGAGGAAAATATTAAATAACATATTTAATATTTTAAAAATTTGAAAATGGGATGGAGAATATTCCATTATTTAAATATTCAAAAATATTTAAACTTTAGAACCAAATGATAATTAAATATAAATAAATTATACCAATTTATTTAATTTAATTAAGCGGAGGGTAGAAATGTTAGTAATTAAATAAAATTATTTATTTAATTTAAGGTAGAAGAATTTGGAAGATGAACGATATAAATAAATAATTAAATTTATTTATATGTAGATGACATTAGAGGAATTAATTAAATAAATCATATTTAATTAATTAACAAGCTTAATCATGACCATTTTTAGACATATATATTTTGCCCCTCTTTGAAGTGATGTGTAAAACACATTGCTTCAAAGAAAATAAGATTTTTGCCCCTGATATTCTTTCGATATTTTTGCTGATGATGCCCCCTCGGGAGGTAAATCACGGAGGAGAGAGGAAGTGGTTTAGCTCACAATAGAAAAATAAATGTCCATTTTGAAATAAAGTCACATTTTACCCTTGGTTGACCTGTAAAAGGTAAAAAGGTTGAAAGAGACAAGTCATTTGCACTTTTGACTGTGGTGAAACTATAGCTCTGAAAGCGACATTGTGAGATGGAGATTCCGTATCATCGTCATAGATTCGAGAGATCGCGCCGATATCAGAGGCCAGCAGCGTACAAACCACCAGTGAGTCGATCTAACCCTCTGTGCTTTCGGATTTTTCGTTTCGAATCGAAATTTTTAAAATTTTCCGCGGATTTAGTTTAAGGTTTTACGTTTGCGCGCATATAGAAATCTTTAGGCGCTTTCGAAAAAAATAGGTGCGCATATAGTAGAAACAAATGCGCATAGGGTTTAGTTTTTAATTTTCGTAGGAAAAACCAGTGTAGTGCATCCCATGAAAACTAGCGCGCATATAGGGCAGTTTGAAAAAAAATTAGGGCTAGAGCGCATATAGGGAAAATAGACGCGCATATGGGAAAGCGCGCATCTAGCGAAAACAGTGGCGCATACGGTGAATGAAGTGGCGCATACGGGAAAACGCACATACGGTGACTGTTTTAGCGCATATGGTAAAAACTACGGCGCATATGGGAAAACGCGCATTCCGTAAAAAGAAAGGCGCATCCAGTAGATAGCCTGAATGACTGTTGTGATAAAAATGATGATTTTGTATTGCTTCCTTAGTCAATAGATAGGTAAATTGTCATGTCATCATGATGATATGGATAGAGATGATAGGAAAATCGAATGATTGATTGATAACCTTGCTTCCTAAGATAGAAAACAAGGAGTAGATGAAATTGATATGATTTCTGATAAATTTGGTTTATGCGATAGAAAACAAATAGTAATAGATAGTAGATCAGATTGATATGGTATCGAGCTAGATGAATTTGTGGATTGGTTTGCCTGATAGGATTGATTGTGTGATATGGGTCATTGCTGTGAGTCATTGATATGGATCTGATATAGGTCATTGATAGAGGTTATTGATAGATAAGAATCTGATTTTGATTTTGTGTGATTATGATATGATTCTGATGGATGATCGTTGTGATGAAAAATAAGAGGTTTTCAAAAACCTCTAGATTAGGGAGCAACATTCAGCGGGATGGGATCGGATCCCTGAGTTGACCCCCGCTGACAGAGCAGTGATTGACGCTTGCAGTTTGAGACCCTTATTGGTGATGCCGCCGATTAGGGTCAACAGAGGATTGTTGACAGCACTAGCAGAGAGATGGCACTCGGAGCACAACACCTTTCACATGCCGACCGGTGAGGTGACAGTGACTCCCGAGGATGTATATAGGATCCTAGGCATTCCCGTTGTTGGCACCCTTGTGTATTATGATCACAAGAAGATTGGGGGTACAGATGCTCTGAGGAGAGTGTATGGAGACACGAGGATAGCCGGGTACTGGGTACCATGGGCAGACTTTCACGGATATCCAGCCTTGCCAGTGGTTTTGGGTGCTTTCATCGGAGGTCTCCTTTGTCCGGATCATCGGGGAAAGGGGTTGTCAGTGGGCTGGGGCGGGATTCTCGAGTAGATGATACTACAGCCGAGGAGGTATGCATGGGGGAGTTGTATGTTAGCTCACCTTTATCACGATTTGCACCAGGTGGTTTACAGGGGATCCACCAGTCTATCCTGCGGAGTTATAGTGCTACAAATCTGGGCCTGGGAGCATTTTGTTGTGACGAGGCCAGCATGCCCCAGAGTTAGGGCACGAGGTAGGCCATACATTTATACGTATTCTGAGTTCCTTACCCAGCCCAAGCTGGGCAAGGTAGATTACTAGAGACGACTTCTGGATGACATCGATACGGTTATATGGCGACCGTATTTAGATTGTGAGCCATGGGCGACCGATGATATAGAGATGCCCTATGTCTGTATGTCACGGTTTCTGATAGGGAGGACTCCCTTTATTTTGGAGAGATTTTTGGCATTACGGGTGCAGAGGCAGTTCGGATTCACACAGGGGATGTCGCAGGGGATTGCACACTACGCCCAGAGCAGAGATGAGGCCGGATGGGGGCCATGCATTATGTACCAGGCCGCCTATACAAAGTACATGGCCTTAGCACCTGAGGCATGGGTGGACAAACGAGACGTAGTGGATGTCGGGATGTCCGATGAGTATGCTGCCTATTTCCACACGCATCCCTTTCCGCGGTTTACCAGTCCCGATGAGCCATCACTGATTTTAAGGGTACCACCGCCCAGAGTGGGTGGACAGGCAGATGTGGCCGGCGGTGAGCAGGGAGCTATTGGAGGAGAGGAGGAGGAGAGCGGAGAGGAGGAGGGCTCAGATGGTGATGATGATGATGGTGGGGATGATGGGGGGATGGGAGGACCTGCACCGGGGGGACTGGATATCCTGAGGGGTGTGCGGATTATGCGGCGATCGAGGACAGGGATAGGGAGGTGGACAGTGATCCGATTGGCCTCTTCCTCACAGCAGGGACAGATAGCCACTCTGCAGGCTCAGGTGCAGACATTGCAGGGGCAGCAAGGTCAGCTACAGAGTCAGCTGTCATAAGCACAGGCTTTTATTGTGTAGTTACAGACACAGCTTGCTCAGGCACAGGCACAGGCACAAGCACAGACACAGGCACCTGCCCCGGACCCACAGTTAGCTCAGGTGATCGCCGAGAGGGATGCATTCAGGCAACGGGCAGTAGAGGCTGAGGGCGTGGCTCAGAGATTGATGGGCACAGTGGAGAGTGCATCCTTGCGAGAGGCTATTATAGAGGGCATGGAGATGGCCAGGGAGGCTAAGTATTACAGGGTCAGATACGAGGAGCTATGCCCTCCAGAGCGCAGAGAGCCATTCCCGCGATCCCATAGCAGGACCCGGAGCAGATCACGGACACACACCCAGAGTAGGGGAGTGACAGGGCCATGGCAGGATCCAGATGCAGGCACCAGTGGCAGACCACCTCCCTCCGGACCAGCACCATCAGGAGCATCCACTAGCTAGACATTTATAGTGCAGAGCATGTATATGCCATTTTTGATCATATTTGATGTATTGGACATTGTAGTTTCAGTGGACCTTTGGACATTTGTATCATTTTTTATGAGTGATGATATGCAGCTGCGATGATTATTTTGGTGATGATGTGATATTCATTTTTTTGATGTGATGATATGATGTGCATTGATGTCTATATGTGATGGATATTGTTATGCATGTAAATGATTTGATGACTAACATGATATGCAGGATGGTTTGATTTTGATGTTTTATTATGATTATGATTATCTGATGATGTGTACTAACAATGTCATGTAGATGAATTGCCTATGATGTGTATTTTTAAATTTTGTAGTGCAGATAAAAGATGAAATATGAATGTTGTGCTTTGGATTTGGATGGGATGGAAAATGGTATGAGTGAATGAAATGGGAAATGGTATGAAATGAAATGAAATGATAAAATTATATGTAATGATATGAAAATGAAATGAAATGGTAAATGATATGAAATGAAATGAAATGGTAAATGATATGAAATGGTAAATGATATGAAAATGATATGCAATGATATGAAAATGAAATGAAATGGTAAATGATATGAAATGCAGTGAAATGATAAATGATATGAAATGAAATGAAATGATATACGAAATAAAATGAAATGGTAAATGAAATGAAATAAAATGAAATGGTAAATGATATGAAGTGCAATGCAATGATAAATGATATGAAATGCAATGAAATAGTAAATGATAAATGATATGATGTGAAATGAGATGAAATGAAATGATAAATGATCTGATAAGTGATAAATGAGATGATGTGAAATGAAATGAGATGCAATGATAAATGATATGAAATGCAATGAAATGATAAATGATATGAAGTGTAATGAAATGATAAATGATATGGGAATGATAAATGATACAAAATGAAATGCAATGATAAATGATATGAAATGGTAAATGAAATGAAATAAAATGAAATGGTAAATGATATGAAGTGCAATGAAATGATAAATGAGATGATATGCAATTAATAGAATGAATGATAATTATGCAATGAATAATGGAATGAGGTGATAATGAGATGGTAATGCAATAAATGATAATGATAATGATCATATAATACTAACGAATGGATGGAATGAGGGATAAGTGAATGAAATGAAATAATTATAATGGTAAGAAAAAAAAAGAAAGATAATGATAATGCAAAGTGGAATGAATGAGATAATGGTAATGTGTCATTAAAATGATAATAATGAACTGATAGAATGATAATGATAATGAAATATGGAATGATGGAATGATAATGGATGCAATAATGAAAAAAAATGAAACCAAAATGAAATGATAATGAAAATGCAAGGATGCTAAAGTGATATGAAAATGAAAAGAAATGATAATTAAATGGTAATAATAAATGCAATGTTTAAATGAAATGATAATAATGATGAAATAAATTGTGACCCATGAGATGCTAGTGGATGCAATAAGGAAACTAATATGAAATGATATGGAATGCACTTAATAAGATGATACTGATATTTGAAATGATGAAACGATAATGCTACTGATGATGAAATGAAATGAAGATGAAATGAAATGGTGATGATACAAATGTTTGTATTGTCTTCCACAAATAGTCCAAAAGATGACAGCCATTTGACCTTTCGAAAACTCAAGATGCAAGATCCAGTATGCAACTATGTACAATGACCTAAAATGAAATGCAACTAAAGGAAGTTGATCATTTTGTTGAGCCTTTTAGTGAGCCTGCTTAAATCATCATAGAGTGTTTTAAAATGTTGGAAGTATGTACAAGCATCAGAGGGGAAATTAGCACCAATGATGACTTGAGTACAACTTTCATGATTTTTGATATAGCAAGTGAACACAAGCATCTAGGTATAATTGAACCGAGATGACCTGAGCATTTCTTGCATAAACAGACAAAGACTAACCACCATCTGATGCAAATTTGGAACTGTCATCAATGATAAATCATCACATCTCGCGACATATTTGCAACCGATAAATGATTAACCTCCAGACAGCAGACAAAGAAAAATCATCCTCTTTCCTTGCCACTCTAGTGCAGTACATCATCGAGTGTGCTCCAGAGAAATGATATCAAAAAATTAAACAACCATTTTTCAAAAATGAAATATTGTGATTCCAAACATTATTTAGATTAGAGATCATCCAGATATGAGTCATGATAAGGTACGCAACTAAAAGCTACTGCAATATGGATCAATGGTTGGATATTTTGGTTTAATTTTTTGTTTTGCGCGTGAGTGGCTTCGATGTCATTGTCTTACTGTTGAAAGTTGATTGCCCCCAGTATGCCCCACGTTTGCCCTAGGTATTGACACAACTTGTTGAAATGAATATATACAATAGTTAAACCATGGTAAAACATTATCACTCAAGGAAAATGATGATTGCATGGTGCTAGTGTAACCCTAAGATGATGGAAAGGATGCATGAAAATGAAGATTGAAAAGTTAAGTGCAGAACATGAACTAATAGATGGAGAGCTACAAATAGTGTCTGTGTGCCAGATTTTCACTATTTGTTTTTATTGCGCTTTTCTTGTCAATAGACTGCCTGTTTGCCAGGTTTTTACCCTATGACGGTTTTTTATATATTTCTTTAGGACTTTTTCTGATTTTTTTGATATTTCTTCAGGACTTTTTCTGATTTTTTTGATATTTCTTCAGGACTTTTTCTGATGATGATGACCGTCTTAGACATAATGCTTCTTCAGATGCATGCTGTTGATCGGCTCGTCAAACAGGTCCCCTTCTGGCGTTGATAGCTTGTAGGCTCCTGAACCATAAACTGCGATAACCACATAAGGACCTAGCCAATTTGGCTCGAACTTTCCTTTCTTCTCTCTGTCTTGTTGATTATGTGGATTCTCTTTCAGAACGAGATCACCCACCTAAAAGGTATGTGGCTTTACTTTGTGGTTGTAACTACGAGACATCATATGTTGATAAGCTTTCAAATGATCAGCTGCTCTTTGTCTCTTCTCATCTAGAAATTCAAGCTCTTGGAGTCGAGAAACTCTGTATTCATCATCTATTGTTAAGTCTTTCAATGATACTCTGATTGAGGGAATCTCCACTTCTAAGGGCAATATGGCTTCTGCTCCATAAACAAGGGCGAATGGTGTTACTCCTGTTGGCGTGCGGACACTGGTTCTGTAGGCCCATAGAGCAGGATTGAGTTGAACGTGCCAATCCTTCCCTGATGTATTCACAGTCTTTTTCAAGATTTTCAATATTGTTTTATTCGAGGCCTCTGCTTGGCCATTCCCTTGTGGATAGTAAGGTGTTGAATATCTATGTTGTATGTGAAATCTCTCACAAAGTTCATCAACATCTTGATTTTTAAATGGACGTCCATTATCTGTAATAATGGAGTTGGGAATGCCATACCGACAAATAATATAGTTAAGTATGAATGATGATATTTGTTTGCCGGTAACTTTGTTAAGAGGGACTGCCTCAATCCACTTAGTAAAATACTTTGTTGCTGTGATGATAAATTTATGCCCATTTGATGAAGAAGGATGAATCTTGCCCACTAGATCTAATCCCCATTGAGAAAATGGCCAGGTTGGTGAAAACGGTTGGAGTTCTTATGTAGGAGCATGAATGAGATTCCCGTGGATCTGACATTTTGAACATGTTTTCACAAAAGTGAATGATTCCCTCTCCATTGTAGGCCAGTAGTAACCCATTCTAATCAGTTTCTTGGATAAGGTCAGTCCACTTGAATGAGTACCACAGATGCCACCATGAACTTCTTGTAAAGCTTTGTCAGATTCCTCGCGTTCAAGACATCGGAGTAAAGTACCATCAAGACCACGGCGATAAAGGGTATCAGCGATGAGGGTATAGCGAGCGGATTGACGGATAAAGTTGCATTTTTTATTACGGGATAGATCGGGTGGTAAGATGTTGTCTTTGAGGTAAGCATAAATTTTTTCGTACCAAGGCGAATCGGATCCTACCAAGTGACAAATGATTTGGCTTTTAGGGGTATCATATGCAGGTGTAAATGATTGTTCCACCAAAAATTCGTAACGATGCTGAGTTTTTGGGAGTTGTAACAATGATGCGATCGTAGCCATAGCGTCAGCTGCTTTATTATTAAGCCTTGGAATCTGTGTAAATTTTATGTCCACAAAATACTTCTTAAAGTCATCCACCATCTTTTTATAAGGTAAGAGTTTTTCATCTTTGGTTTGGTAGTCATCATTGATCTGACAAATGACCAATTGTGAGTCACCATATACCTGTAACTCTGTTATTCTCCACTCCAGTGCTATCTTGAGTCCAGTGATTAATGCCTCATATTCAGTTATGTTGTTGGTGCATGGGAACATTAGCCGATATGAACGAGGAATGGTGTGTCCTTGAGGGGTGACAAAAAGTATGCCTGCTCCTGATCCATGTTGAGTGAAAGAACCATCAAAGTATAAAGCCCATGGTTGTTTGGATTCTGCAGTAAAGACATCAGCATCTGGAAATTCAATGTGCAGGGGATGATCTGCTTGTAATGGTGCTTCAGCTAGTTGATCAGCGATAACTTGTCCTTTGATTTCCTTACGATCAACATAATGGATATCAAACTCACTAAGAATCATTACCCACTTGGCTAACCTTCCTGTCAATGATGCCTTGCTCAATAAATACTTGAGTGGATCAATCTTTGAAACCAAATTGACTGTATGGGTCAGCATGTAATGTCAAAACTTTTGTGAAGCAAAGACTACTACCAGACAAGCCTTCTCAATAGAAGTGTAGTTGAGCTCATGACTTGTTAATGTTCTACTGATGTAGTAGATTGCGCGTTCCTTTCCTGTAGAGTCTTCTTGTGCTAGTAGTGCCCCCAGAGATGTCTCTGTTGCAGCAATGTACAAGATGAGTGGTCTGTCTAGATCTGGTGATATGAGAACCGGTGGAGTCATTAGATATTCTTTAATTTTTTGAAAGGCCAATTCACATTTGTCATCCCACTTGAAAGGAACATTTTTATGTAGTAGATGTGTGAATGGTAAACTCTTGTCAGCCAATTGTGCGATGAACCTCCGTATAGATTGAAGTCATCCTTGTAGTGATCTTAGCTGACTGATGTTCTTTGGTGGGGGAATTTCCATAATTGCTTGAACTTTTGCTGGATCTACTTCAATTCCTTTTTCTGAAACAATGTACCCCAAGAGTTTTCCAGACTTGACCCCAAAAACACATTTCTTAGGGTTAAGACGAACTTTGAATTTCTCTAATCTTGCAAATATTTTGGAAAATACTTCAAGATGTCCTTCTCTGGTGTATGATTTTGCCAATATGTCATCCACATAATCTTCCATGAAGACATGCATCATGTCATGAAAAATTGTAGTCATGGCTCTTTGGTAGGTAGCCCCAGCATTTTTCAGACCAAAAGGCATGACGTTCCAACAATAAGTTCCCCATGGACACGTGAAAGCTATTTTCTCTTGATCTTCAGGTGCAATCTTGATTTGGTTATATCCAGAAAAACCATCCATTAATGAATACATGGCATGGCTAGCTGTCATATCAACTATGGTGTCAATATTTGGTAATGGAAAGTCATCCTTAGGACATGCTTTATTAAGATCTCTGAAATCTGTGCATATTCTGACAGTTTTATCTGGCTTGGATATAGGTACAATGTTGGAGATCCATTCTGCATAGTCGACTGGTCTGATGAAGCCCACATCAAGAAGTTTTCTTAGTTCTTCTTTAACTAACAATGCAACATGAGGGTGCATCTTTCTGAGTTTTTGCTTTACCGGTTTGACACCTGGTTTGATAGATAAATGATGCATGATAAGATCAGGATCAAGACCAAGCATGTCAGCGTAAGACCATGCAAAGTTGACTTGATTTGTTTTCAGGAATTTCATAAACTCTGGTATTTCTTTCTCTGTCATAGATGCGGCCAACTGTAAAATTCTTGGTTTGTCAGAAGTTTTAAGATCGACAGCATTTGTAGGTTCAATCAGAATAGGCGATCGCTCATGGTAATGCTCCAAGAGGGTGTCAAAAGTCCCATCATCTGGCGCCTCAAAGAGGTTTTCACCATCTGATACGCTCTTTATTTTATCTTTTGTTTGATCTAATACTGCCAGATTCTGGTTTTCACCATTAGATCTTTCTTTTTTGTTTTTATTTTTGCAGCTAGGAGACTTGACACTCTCCTGGTCAAAAACTCTATGTCGGAAATCACTGATGGAACAATCATTCGCATCTTCTGCAGAAAGGAAGTTTATGATAGCTTCATCACTTGGAAACATAGGTATGTTAATAGATTCCGTAAAATCCCAATCAATAAGGTCAGGATGGAGTAAAGGTAGCGGGTCATCAGGTTGTGTGAGATCGGCTATGGTCAAGGTCATGACGGAGTGGTCTGTAGGATCTGCAGCATAAGGTGGATCAATGATAGTACTGTTCTCATGATAGTCTTGTTCGTTTAGATCTGATTCAATATCACTAGAGTCATAGTCGACTTGTGGTTCAAATCCTCGCGGTTGGGATCCTGAACCTTGCCCTTCTATTAGAGTTGGGACATATTGGTGTATTACATCAACCTCTTTGTCTCTCCAGAACTCATCATTGTAAATGGTGTCCCATTCATATTCAGCAGAGTCTGTGTCAGAATTGTTGTCTAGGAAATTCTGAATTGTTGTCAAACATGCCTCTTGTGAATTTGAGCCTTCTTGCAATGTGAAAACATTGCCGTGTTTGGATTTACTTTCTTGAGAGTTAGTATCATAACCCAATCCAGTTTTCTCTTTTGCAGCAAGTCCACGGAGGTGAATGGGTTCAACTACTCCTTCCTTCCTTTTTCCAATAGGTCCTTCATCATAACCCATCTTCTGCATGATTAAATATCCTTTTCCATATTTGTCTGTGGGTAATTTGACATTAGAAACTACTTCATCTTCATCTTTATAGAGCCAATTTAGAATTTCAGTATCCTCAGGGTTTTCCATGGGGAATTTTTCTTTGATGAATTGCCCATTAAATTTTGTAATAGGCTCTATTGGCCTTTGCTTTGATGTTGATGCTGCTGCTATTTGATGTTCTCTAATAGATGGTTGTCCATGTGATCGAGGTGATGTAGGTAAATTGACAAGACAAAGAGAGTATTCTCCAACTCCATGATCCTTGAATTTCATCTTTTTGTCAAAACTATTGGTCAATTGACTGATTTGTGTATCAATCTTTAGAGAAGTACTAGTATGAGCTTCTTGATTATTAGGGACCAAAGTATCTTGACTGGCTTTTATGTTGGCACAAGTTTGAATGTTGGAATTATCAGTAGATATCTTGATTTCTTGTCCATCATAAGGAAACTTGAGACATTGATGGTAAGTTGATGGTACAGCTTGCATTTCATGGATCCAAGGACAACCCAACAAGATCTTATATGCCAGATCACGATCTAGTACTTGACAAAAGGTATTCTTTATAACAGGGCCCACTCTGATTGGCAGCATGATTAGACCTTTGGATGCTCTTTCTTCATGATCATAAGCTTTTATGGTAATCTTTCTTCTAAAA
This sequence comes from Sequoia sempervirens, assembly GCA_007258455.2. Classification (NCBI taxonomy): domain Eukaryota; kingdom Viridiplantae; phylum Streptophyta; class Pinopsida; order Cupressales; family Cupressaceae; genus Sequoia; species Sequoia sempervirens. The sequence goes on along the minus strand of VDFB02343723.1, from coordinate 2,977 downwards.
TCAATAGAGTCCTCAGAAAATCCTAAGGCTTTGACCAACTTCAAGGTACAGATGTTCAAACCAGCACCTCCATCTATTAGAACTCGTCTGATGCGAAATTTATGAACCATGACTTCTAAATACAAAGAGGAGTTATGAGGATGAGTTACGGAAACGTCATCTTTATCAGAAAATGAAAGACAAGTAGATGAGGACAAATGCCCTACCATGGTTTGAAATTGATTCACATCCAAATCAGTAGATACGTTGGTTTCAATAAGGGCTTTTTTAAGAATTTCTTTATGGGCTGGAGAAATCTTTAATAGTTCAAAAATAGAAATTTGAGCGGGAGTTTTTCGAAGTTGATTGACCAGATCACATTGATGTTGAGGTGGGGGTTCAGTGGATTTTGAAGCATAACCTTTATAACTTTTGGCTTGTGCTCTTGTTGTTGCGCTTGACTTCTCCAGATTCTTTTATGACATTTGACCCGCCCATCAGTCTCAGGTAGAGATGTATATTGATTATATATGATCATCATCGATGGATTCACTTTTGTCGTAGACTCCACCTTTGATAATTAGGTAAAGGATTGCGAAATGCTTGGTGGTCTGCATTGGTTTGTTGATTTCCTTCTACTGTGATGATGTCATTATCAATCAAGTCTTGAATGGAATTTTTCAAGGCTTGGCAGTTGTTGGTGTGGTGACCTTTACATCGATGATAATCACAATAGTATGCCTCATTCCATGATGGAGGCTTTACAGTGGGTTCATAATTTCATTGAGGCGGTAAAGTAATAACATTTTTGGCCATCAACTCTTTGAATGCGGATTCTAGGGATTGACTCAATGGAGTGAAAGTTCTTCTATTAGAGAAGAACAAAAATCTTTGTGGATTTGAATTTGAGGTGTTCCCTAAAGAATTGTGATTGTTATTGTTTCCTCGGTAAACCTGGTTATTGTTCGAAGTCTCTTGATGGGAAGTGGAGTGCTGACTTGTATTGTTCCTCTGAGGAGGAGGATTATTTCCGTGATTTGCAATTGAGTTGACATTGTTGTTGTGAGTGTTTGGGGTAGTGAGGACGAAGGGTTTGGTTGAAGCATGATTTGCATCCACAACACCATCATTCACCACATTTTTGTTGTGGGTCCAGAATTTGGATTTGTCCTGATTATGATGGTTGGATGAGCTAGGATTTTCTTTGTCATGTTTTATTATGCCTTTCTTGACCAAAGCATTTTCAATGGTTAAGGCATCTTCGATCATCTTGTCAAAAGAAGAAGGACAATGTAAGTTCAAGTGATAGCTCATTTCCGAGTTTAAACTATTGATGAAAGTAACCATCTTTTCTTTCTCTGGAACAGGACGTGGGTATCTGGCAAACATTCTTCTCCATCTCTGGAGAAACGTAATGAAAGGTTCACTAGGTTTCTGTGCCATTTTACAAAGATCTATCATGGTGATCTGATGTTGTATGTTGTAGGCGTATTGTAGTATGAATAAATTGATCAACTCTTCAAATGTCCTTACGGGAGGTGAGATTTTGGATAACCATTCCATAGAGTGCACTCCCAGACTCCTAGGAAATAATCACATCAAGTAAGTATCCTCGTAAGCAAACTCCAATGTCATGTTTCTGAAGTCTCTAACGTGATCAATTGGATCCGTTTTCCCATTATAGCGATCAAATTTTGGTATTTCACAATGCTTGGGAAAAGGAATCATGTTTAAACTTCTATCAAAAGGATAAGGACATATGTCCTCCAAAGTGTATTTCTTTGTGGTTGTTCCCCCTTGTAATTCTCTAACTTGTCCTTGAAGTGCCTTGAGTTGTTGGGTCAAGGCACTAAGATCTGAAAGGGGTGTCTCTTCAGATTTGTTTTTCAATTTTTCAGTGTCAAAGTCATGAGGTAATTTAGCCCCTTGTTCGGCTAGATAGCGAAAATATTTTTCCTTATCTCGCTGCAAGATCTTCTCAATGGATTTATGGAATTTTGGATCTTATTCAGCTTCTTTAAGACGTTCTTCTTCTTGTTCTTCATCGCTATCCACTTGATGGAAAGGATCTTCTTCTTTATTGTCCATGTTGAAAATTAGATTCCGATTTATGCTAAAAATGGGATTACTACTTTCTTCTTCTTGAATGTTCTGAATATGACTTTCTTTTTGAATTGTATCCTTCGATTTATTATGTTGAGATCTTGTGGAGATAGGCATATGTTTTTGAAAATTTCCTCTAAACTCAGATCACGGTTTTTGACAAGTGCAAATGTGATGATATCTTGATCCGATAAGATAGGTAATCTTATGATATGATCAAGAACACTCCTAACTTATGGGTTGTAGCTTCCAAGGTGATAAAGGATTTCAGAATCCTGTTGGGGAAGCTTAAGCCCAAAAATTAAAAAGCTGTTTTGAAGAGTGCACTTTAAAAGATTTTGATCTTTGTTTTTAAGGAGATTCTCTCAAGATCTTTGAAGAATATGGTTTGGGTGTGAAGGATACTCTATGGAAGGTTGGGGTATGTTGTCAAATTCAAGAGGTTGGTTATGATTATGCCGTTGTGATAAAGATCTTCTCTGATAATAAGCCTGGGAATCTAAGGGTTCTACAACATATTCACCAGTGAATCCTCTAACAAAATCCTGATATCGGTGGAGAAATCCTCGATAGTGAAGCAAGACTTGTCGACTTTTGTACAAGAATTTCCTCTTTTGTAGTGTTTTCTTGTATCCTAATGGTTTCTTAGGTTTTTGATTCTTGGAAACGATTTTGGAAAACTTTGTTGACTCTCCAATCCCTGGGCATGAAGAAAGGGTATTGGGAAATGTTTTCAAAACAATGATAAGGACAAAATTACTAAGTGGCTCTTGTTGTTCTTCTGCGTTTCTTTGATAATCTCTTTATCTGTACCAATGTACGGAAGACAACAAAACAATTTTGAAACAAATTGTTCTTAAAGCCCTATATCATGAAGTGTTTGATCAAAAATGTT
>VDFB02343722.1:0-30490 GCA_007258455.2 Sequoia sempervirens | reverse complement strand
ATCGAAGAAGCCTTGGTCAAAAGAGGGGTAATAAAACATTACAATGAAGGATCAAATAATAAAAACTCCTTGAATCACTATAACAATAATGATAAACTGAAGTTTTGGCAAAAGAATAGAAATACTGGTAATAATGATGCTACAAATGAGACACAAATGAGAAACTAGTATTTAATTTGACAACAACAACTACAAATACCAATCAAAAACATGACCAAAACATCAATCAAAGTGTCAATCAAAACAAAAATATGAACAATGGAGAATCTAAAGGTAACAATCATATCAAAGACCATCAAATCAAAGAAGATTCACACTCTTGGGACAAACACTAGAATCAACAATGAGAGAAATTCTTACACATGGACTTATCACATTACTTGAAGTAAGAAATTGGGAACCAAAAGTAAAGCCATCTTGGTGGAATGACACAGACTATTGTGACTTTCGCAAAAAATAAAGGACATAAAACAAATGATTGTATGCAGTTGAAACATCTAGTACAAGATTTGATTGACAACAAGAAAGTGTTCATAGAAGGACATCAAATGAACAATGATCATAGCGCATTTAAAAATCCTTTACCAAATTATGAAAAGGGAGAATCTTCTTCTACAAATAGTAAAGGTAAAAATTTAAACTACATTTATGACATCACTATTCATTATATTTTTGAGGCTGAAAATAATGGTGTCGTTGATAATCAAACTAATAACGTTGGAATCAATGAAATCATACCACTAAATTTGATCTTGAACATGGTCACATCTAACAATCAAATCAATGTCATAAAAATTAGGGAAAAGCAAGATTACCAATTGGTCAATGTGACAACAAGGAGCCAATCCAAGGTAATATTGAAAGGAGTTGCATCTAAAACCACTGCTACCCCTTCAAATCAATACAACATAGTTGATCAATTGCAGAAAATACTGGCACAAATATCAATATTAGAACTCCTTAAAATATCACTATCTCATGAGGAGGTTTTGGAACAAGCTCTTGTGGCCACAATGATACCCAATAATCTAGAAGTTTGCCAATTCCAAGCTATGGTGGGACACTTAACAACACCTCACTTCCTTTCATTTTTTGAACAAGATGATGTATCACTTAATCATGCACACAATTTTTCCCTTCATATTAAAGTCTTAATCCATAAACAATGTGTTAAATGTGTCCTAATTGATGGTGGAGCCCGTTTAAACATGTGCACTTTAAAACTAATCCATGCACTAGGTTATTCTGATAATGCTATTGATGCTAGAAGGAAAATCACAATAAAATCCTATGACGAAGAAGAGAGATCCTCCAAAGGATTGATTGTGTTGTCTATTCAAGTAGGACCAATTGTGAAGAATATAGTTTTCCAAGTGCTAGACAAAGAGCTGACATATAATATACTCTTGGGACATCCTTAGATTCACAAAATGAAAGTAGTACCTTCAACTTATCATTAGTGTTTAAAGTTTCCTGTTAATGGACAACAATTTACTATTTCAGTTGATTACAACAATCCCCAATATTGTAACATGCTTAAAATAGCTCAAAACACTTTTGTTCCCCATAATAGGGAAGAAAACACTTCTAATTCATCCAACAATGAAAGACAACCAAACATTGTATCTAACTAGGTTGAGAAAAAGGAACAGTCAAAAGATACAAGTGTTGTTGACTCCATTCCATCAAACAATGAAGGTCAACTAAATTCACTATCTTAGCAATTCAAAGAAAATATCCAATTAATAAACAAAGGCATGGAAGTGTATTCCATTGGGAAATCTCTGTCTTTCACAACTGCTACCATCTCCATGATCATATGGACAACCATCAAAATTAAAACAACAATCATCATAACCTACCACAATTTTGGATGATAGATTTGTAAAGGAAGGTACTTTAGAAGATGAATTTGAAGATAAGTCCATCCTTAATTGGCTCTATAAAGATGAGGAAGCATCTACATCGACAAATATTAGCATAAAGACAAATCAATATGGAAAGGGAAAAACAATATTAGAGAAAATGGGGTATGAAGGAAAAGGACCTATTGGAAAAAGAAAAGAGGGTATTGTAGAACCCATCCAACCTCTTACACTTCATCCAAAGGAAAAAACATGACTGTGTTATACAGGGGAAACAAAAGAATAAATCACTCATAAAGTTGTTCAAAGGATCCTTCAAATGAGGGATAGTTCTGAAACCGATTCCAATGAATATGAGTGGGATTCTTTATCTGAAGTATCATACAAGGAATGCAAATTGATGTCATCAAAGAGTATGCACCCACATGTGAGGAGGGACAAAGTTCACAGACTAGACTCCTTGTATTTAGATAAAAAAATATCGATGACTCAAGTGATAATGAATAAATATTAAGTGAAATAGATGACTTGGAGGAGAGTAATATCATAGACCTTGACATCGCTATTGACAACCTTGACAACATGGCTATTGGAATGCTCACTATCATTGACCTTAGCCAATCAAATGACCTTTTACCCTTAATACATCCTGAACTTATTGATTGGGAACCAACTGAACCTATTAATGTACCTATCTTTGCAAATGTTGATGCTATCATTAATTTCCTTTGTTATGACACACCTGACATGAGTTCTACTCATAAATATCATAACGATGCTTTGAGTCAAGAGGGTGTCAAATCTTCCAATTGCAAGATTGAAAACATGAATAATGGATCTAATGATGAAAACCATTCAATTCCAGTATTAGATCTTGAAAAAGTAAAAATAAAGAACGCATTTGACGGTGAAAACCTCTTCGAGGCACCAAAATATGGGAGATTTGACACCCTTCCAAAACACTATCATGAAAGGTCATCATTATTGGTGGATCCTACACATTCTATCAATCTTTGTATTACATAAAAAGAAAAAACTCTACATCTGGAAACATCTATGACAGAACAAGAAAAGCCTGAATTCATCAATTTCTTTGAAGATAGACACATTAACTTTTCTTGGTCTTACTTTGATATACTAGGTTTAGACCTAGACATTCTAATGCATCATTTATCTCTACCATCTGGGATTAAACCTTTGAAGCAAAAACTAAGGAAAATGCATCTGCATATCGTCTTGCTGGTAAAGGAAGAGCTAAAAAAGTTGTTAGATGTTAGATTCATCAGATCTATTGATTACACTGAGTGGATTTCAAATATTGTACCTATTTCTAAACCAGATAACAGTATCAAAATATGTATTGACTTCAGAGATCTCACCAAGCCATGCCTAAAGGATGATTTTCCTTTACCAAAAATTGACATTATTTTAGACTTAATAGAAATGCATGCCATGTTATCACTAATGGATGGATTCTTAGGTTACAACCAAATCAAAATAGCACAAGAAGATCGGGAGAAAAAAATTCACTTGTCCATGGGGAATGTTCTGCTAGAACATCATGCCCTTTGGGTTGAAAAATGTAGGGGCTACATATCAGCGAGAAATGACCACCATTTTCCATGACATGATGCATACCTTTATGGAAGATTATGTGGATGATATATTAGCAAAGTCATATACTAGAGAAGGACATCTATAGATCCTAGACAAAATATTTACCAAATTAGAGAAGTTCAATGTTAGATTAAATCCTAAGAAATGTGTGTTTGGTGTTACATAAACAAATCTTCTAGGATACATAGTTTTAGAAAATAGTATTGAAGTGGATCCTTCCAAGGTCAAGGCCATAAAGGAAATTCTACCACTAAAGAATATCAGTCAACTATGGTCTCTACAGGGTAGGCTACAATCAATTAGGAGGTTTATCTCCCAATTAGCAGAAAAAAGCCATCCATTCAATCATTTTCTGCATAAGAATGTCTCTTTCAAATGGGATCAAGGGTGTGAAACAAATTTCAATCAAATAAAGTAATACCTGATGTCACCACCCATACTAATGCCACCTACAAAAGATAGAACATTATTACTATACATTGCAACAACTGAGATTTCTTTGGGTGCTCTATTAGCATAGGAAGATCCTGAGGGAAAGGAACAAGCTATTTATTATATCAGTAGGACCCTGAATGGTTATGAGATAAATTATACCTTCATCAACAAAGCTTGTTTAGCAGTGGTATTTACTACCCAACAGTTGTGGCATTACATGTTAACCCACATAGTCAAACTCATAGAAAAGATGGATCCATTAAAGTATGTACTCAGCAAAGCTTCCCTAATAGGAAGACTAGCCAAGTGGGTCATGATCTTAAGTAAATTTGACATCTAGTATGTAGATTGAAGAGCCATCAAGGGTCAAGTGATAGTCGATCAGTTAGCCAAAGATCCACTACCAAATAATCATTTGATGAGCATTGAGTTTCCTGATGCAAAAATTATTACTATGACAACACAACAATGGTTGCTTTATTTTGATGGGTCATACACACAACGTGGGTTAGGTGCGGGGATTTTGTTTGTTACACCTCAAGGATATACCATCCCAAAGTCCTATAGACTCATGTTTCCATGTACAAATAATGTAGTTGAATATGAGGCATTAATCATTGGCATAAAAGTGGTAGTTGAATGGAAGATCACATAGCTACAAGTTTATGGAGATTCACAACTAGTCATTTATTAGGTTAATGATGGATATCAAACCAAAGATGAGAATTTGATGCCGCATAAGAAAATGGTGGATGATTTCAAAAGGTACTTTGTAGATATCAAATTTGAACAAATTCTAAGGGTAGAAAACAAAGTTGCTAATGTTATGGAGACAATTTCTTCTCTCTTGCAGATTCCCAAAAATTGAGGTTATTATGAGTTTATGGTGGAACAAGTGTCTAATCCTGCTTATGATAATCCTAAATCGCAAACCATATGCCATATAGTTGATGTTGAATCCTCAATCTATGGAAAGAACTATGCCTACCTAAAAGACAATATCCTTCATCTCGATCATTCCAAAAACTAGAAACACAACTTCATCTGACAAACCACATGACATACCTTAATTGTTGACATACTTTACCATCGAGGTCTAGATGGTACTCTTCTCTGGTGTCTAGAACATAATGAATTTGAGAAAACCTTACATGAGGTTCATGAAAGTATTTGTGGAACTCATTCAAGTGGACTAACTCTAGCAAAGAAACTCCTCTGTTTGGGGTATTACTGGAAAAACATGGAAGAGTCTTTTCAATTTGTGAAGTGTCAAAAATGTAAAATCCATGGTAACCTAATCCATGCACCCACACAAGAATTGCATCTGTTCACTTTAACATGGCCTTTTTGTCAATGGGGATTGGACCTAGTAGGAAATAATAATCCGTCTTCATCCAATGGACACAAATTTATAATCATGGCCACATAGTACTTTACAAAGTGGATAGAAGTTGTTCCCTTGACAAAAATCACTAGAAAACAAATTTATTCTTTCATACTGAATTACCTCATTTGTTGATATGGCATTCCTCAATCCATTGTCAAAAACAATGGTAGACCTTTTAATAATCATGATGTTTAGGAACTATGTGAGAGGTTTCATATCCAACATTTTTTCAACAATCGCATCATCCTCGAGAAATGGAATGCTGAGGCCCCCAAACAAAACTATTCTGAAAACTTAAAGAAGAGAAAATGGTTAATGATACAAGCAGTAACGCGACGGCATACTAACTAAACCTTTGCTTTTGTGGGCATAATGTCCAACATGGCGATTACCCACAGAGCCAAGACCTTTGGTATATGAATAGAGGGCCAACCATCTATTAAGGTAGAAATACCATCACTCCATGTGTCACTAAAGGGAATTATATCAAATGAGGATTATAGTGTCTAGAGTTCAAGAACTGGAACAGTTGGATGAACATCGTCAACAAGCTATGGACCATTTAAATGCATATCAACATAGAATACAAGTGAGAAGAATCAAAAAGTAAAACGGAGAGTATTTGATTGCACTGGTCCTAAAGGAAACCCCCTAAATCCCACAAGATGACAAAGAAAAGAAAGGGAAATTTGAAAACTAACTCGGCTAGGATCTTCCTTTGTTCATATCAGTCATGGATCTAGGAGCCTATCAACGGCCCACACATGAAGGGGAATTGTTTGATGAACTCTATCAATAGTCTCCACCTCAGGATTATACACCTAAATCACTACAGGCTTTGTTTAAAGTTCTAAGAAAAGTTGCCTTGATGAAAACCTAGCAAATCTGCATCTTATGGACAAAAAAGAAACAAAAATTAAAAAATACAAAAATACAAAAAAAATACAAAAATACAAAACATGGTGTAAAATACAAAAAATCATAAAATCTGTAAAGTGCAATAAAAACATAGGTGAAAAACCTAGAAATAGGTGCTACTTAGGATTTAAACCTCAGCTTCTTCCACTATTGGAGCAAGGCTGTATTGATCATCTGACTTTCACCACAACCATTTCTTCTATCATTTGAAAATCTCATGTACACATTCCTAAAAGTACCTGTGGTCATGTTCCACCCAGCTTGGGGGAAAAACTTCAAATCACAAGTAAAGTACAAACTGAGCTTAAATAAATAGACAAACAAATAAAGTACATAAACGAACAAACACAATGATCAACCTGGGACATTGAACATAGATCAAACATAAAAAACAAATAGAAAATCAACTATCCATGTCAACAGCTAAAATTAAACAATCCAAACTTTGAGGATATGTTCTTTCTTTGGAATCATGATTTATCACTTTAGCTTGAATGCCCAAATGCTGTAATTTGATTTGTTATCATTTCTTTCATGGAGCAACCTCGATGATGTATTGAACCAGAGAAAGCTAAAACAGTATTCTCCATATTGTCTATTAATTGGATCATTATTTTGTTACATGAATAGGGTGAATCGCTGTTAACAAACAAATTAACTCTTTATATTTCTTTTATTTCTTTTCAGATCATGAATGAACTTATGCAATATAAATCAAATGAACAGATAATGAAAAAACACAATTAAGAGATTGACACAAAGATTGCCTTGAGTGGAAACCCTCCTGGGGAATAAAACCACTCGAACTTGGCCTCACTGGCCTTAGCTGAATATATTCTTTGTACAAAGCCTCACTGGATGATTTGTCTCACTGACAATGATGCTATCTCACTGATAGTCTTATAGTGCTATCTCACTAATAGTCTTTTGAAATTTACAAGTATGAAAGAATTGTAAATATAGAGTTGATCTCTATTTCAAGAATTACATACTTTGTTCTGTAGTGACCTTAGAATCAAAGTCACAAATTCCAACTACACAAAACAATATATATATTTCCTTTCTGAAACATATATTCTGTTCTTTTCAAAATCTCTCATCATTTTGAATATGAGCACAATGTAGTATTTAACATGTTCTTTGTTCTCAAAAGTAGAATTGGGAAAACCCTTTTGAAAAACTAAATCACCAACTTCCATTGAAAAACTGAAACTGAAACTTCCTTTGTCAGTTGTAAGAGAAAATTTTCGCAAACAATGCTTAACCAAAATCCATCTGATCTATACAACATCCATGTTGCTAAGAATGCATTAAGAATAATCAATAATTAACTATCATTACCTTGTAAAAACTGACACCCTTGTCCAAGATAACTAATCATAGCCAAACACACAATAAACTCAGAAAAATAAGAATGTCCAGCTTACAAGTTTCAAACAACAACAAACATTTGAATAAACCCTTAATCCTCAATAGCAGACTTGACTAGGGTTTCTATTTGACTCTCTTTAACAAAAAAAACATGTATTTATAGACCCGACACAAAGATAATCATGAATGATTTCTTTCTAATCTTGACATAAAGATTTTCTCGGGTTATTCAAACAAAATATTAACCACATAGACCCATTATTAAGATTTGCACAGGTTACTATTAACAACTGATTTAACACATAAATCACACAAGCCTAGATAAACTCAATGATCCCAACTCAACTAATCAGAATTATGAACAAGATAGACCAATGCACACGGGTTACTATAAACACAAAGAAAAAGAAAAATATTACACTTGATGTTAGCACAACCGAAACATCTTCACTATTGCTCTTTAGTGTAATTTCTTGTCCCCTTGAACACCATGCAACCGACCTCTGAAACAAGCTTTGCTTACTAGCGTCGCCATGTTTAGGGTAACAAACCCTAACAAACAAAAATGAATCAAGTGTCAATGCCCATCAAAGCTTCATAGAAGATTTCAATTGTGACATAATGTCTTTTCAAATTTGAGAATTATGATGGGAAACAATTCCCATTCAACAAACAAAATAATTTCCACCAACAATGCAATAATTATTTTTGACTTTATAAAACACCATCATTGCAACCTTTTGTCATTTCAATATTATCTTTGAGAAAACACATTTTGCCACTTATCAAGGATTTCCTCACAATGATACCCACATTATATTAGTAGTCATCAAACCTTATTTGTAGATGCACTATGGCAATGTGTTGCCTTATAAAAATGTAATGTGCCTTTTGAACATGCTTTGGATAAACAACTTATCATTACACCTGAACAATGTTATCATGAAGTCTTAAAAAGCATGCCAGAAATATACAATATGCAAATGAACTTTATAATATCAAACTAAAATTTGATCAATATGCCAAGCTAACTATAACCAAACTGTAAAACATATCAATCACTGGAATATGCCAAATGCAAGTGATGATGCCAAGATAGATCATAATAGGTATATAAACTCATGCAAGAAGAACTAAACTAAAAGATCACCATGTGCACAACCTGATACCTCAACTTTGGTGTTATGACATTACTGCCAAATAATATTGAGGGACAACATATTTTTGTGTGAATTGTCACAAGAATTTCTCTACAAAGTATCGCTGATGACATTCAAAATTCACATAAAAAAATGATCGATTCTTGAAATTTTATGCAAAAAATGCTCAGGAAATCTCGGTTTAATTATACCTAGATGCTTGTGTTAACTTGCAATATCAAAAATCATGAAAGTAGTACTCAGGTCATCATTGGTCTAAATTATACCATTGATGCTTGTACTCACTTTCAACATTTTAAAGGCTCAATGATGATAAAAAGCACGATAAATAGACTGTTAAGGTGACAATTTTGGCATATATAGAGTTGCATGGTTCAATTAGATTTCATTTATGTTATTTTTGCATCTGTAAAGTAGTTTATTCCAAAGATTGGTGAAGAATTCAAAAATGATGTTATCTTTTATCATTAATGGATTGAGTATACTTGACACTAACAAAAACATGATCATTATCATATAGTTTCATAATAATTTGCATTGCATGCATTAGAAAGCATTATTATATCATTTAATCATGTTGGAAATAGGTTACATTCAATTGCAAAATCCTAAACATTAATTATTTCATGTATCTCCTAGATTCTTGGAGTGTGTTCAACAATACTAAGATTAGGATGAGATTAATATTTGATGAAATAATCATGATTATTGACATTTGTAATTAATTCTAAATGTAAGAAGCATGTGAGGGCGTCCATAGTGAGTTCCTAAATAATAGGGACACATGGGACACCTCCACATATGAAACTAATACTATGTCTAGTTAACTATAATAAAGTAACGCTAACACTTCTAAATGCATGTAAAGATCCTAGGAGTTAGGATTTGATGTTTGCATGCTTGAAGTTCAGCTAAGTTTAATTCAAATCAGTTCACCAAATTAATCTAGCTTAGAATTAGTTTAGTTCTTTTTCTTTCTAGTTCAATCCACTTAGTTTTAGTCTACCAAGATCTTCACATGCAAGTGCATGTTGAATGCATGTTGGTTATTTTGAGTTGCATGTAGTTAGCTTCAGTTAACTTGTAATGCATGGCTAATAACATTGAGTTGTATGACAGATAACAGGGACTACCTCCAGTTAACAAGGAATGACCATTCTTTGGAAATGGTGTTGAGTAAATGTTTTAGTTAACTATAAAGCACTTGGAGCCAACTTGGGCACCTAAGATTTATTGATTTAATTTCATGATAAGATATTTCTAAAGGCTCAATTAAGTAGGATTACTTAAGGGCACCAAATTTGAGGAAGAGCTTTGGAATTATCACCAAAGTGAAGGAGAAGTTGTAGCTTCAGTTTGGGACACCCAAATGCATGAAGCACATGTTGTAAGCTTTAGTCTTCACTGAATAACTCAACTTGAAGGAATATGGCGTACCTTTTCAAGGGCTTGAGCTTGTGCATTGTAATTATCACCATTTGGAGATTACAAGGTTGTATATTGTCTCTATATCTCATTCAAGTTGAATAGAGTTTTTATAATTGTTATTGCAAGTGTGAAGAAGATTGGTAAAGATAGAAGAAGCATTCTCAAGCAAGAATTGGAGCTATTGAAATTCAGAGATTGAATAATAGAATAATTCTTGGTGGAGTTTTTTTCCGAAAGGGTTTCTCCATGGTACATCTTGTGTGATCTTTCTAATATCCTGTCTAGTTCTTCTAATTAACTTCTCTCTTCATTCTACAACAAGAAATGCATTTCAATCAAGATAATCACCTTACACAAAGCAATATATATGTAACAAATAAAAGACTTACTCTCGTGATCAGAAATATTAAAGTTCTTTTACGTGAGTATTGCTTAAGAAAACACCATTTTTCAACAACATTTTGCATCGTGAGCTGAGGTTGGGTAGAGTATTGGGATGCCTTTCTATTAAAAGATTGGAGGTTTTTAGCTTAGTGGGAGCTCTTATTATTTTTGTTATTTGCTTATTTTGGAATTAAGTTTTGTTACAATGAATTCAAGGTTAGAGATTGAAAGGTTCAATGGTTCTAACTATGAAATGTGGAAATTAAAAATGGAAGATCTTCTTGAAGAAAGAGATCAGTGGTTAGCAGTTAATAATGAGACAAAGACACCTACAACTATTTCAGATGAATATTGGGATAAGTTAAATAAGAAGGCAAGGGGAACAATAAGATAATGTCTTGCTGATGCTGTTCTTTTAAATGTTTCAATGGAAACCAGTGCATATAAATTATGGAAAAGAATAGGGGATATTTATCAAACTAAGAGTCTCACCAATAAGTTGTATTTGAAAAGGAAATTATATTCATTGAAAATGAAAGATGGTGATTCAGTAGCACAACATTTAAATGCTTTCAATTTAATTCTCAGTCAGTTAGCATCTGTAGATGTAAAGCTTGAGCATGAGGATAAGTGCATTTTATTGCTTTGTTCTTTACCAAATTCTTGGGAAAATCTAATTGTTGCAATTAGTGGAAATGGTATAGATCCAAAGATGGGCAACATTATTCCTACTCTCCTATCAGAGGAGATGAGGAGGAAGTCTAAGGAGGAAATCCAAGATGCCTTGTTTGTAAAAGGTAGGCCTAAGAAAAAGGAGCCTAAGGGAAACAAGGAAGGCAAGGGTAAGTCAGAAGGATGAAGTAAGGTAAAGTGTTGGAACTGTGGGAAACTGGGACATGTGAAGAAGGATTTTAAGAACAAGAAAGAGATTTATGATTCTTCTATAGAGGAGTCCTTAGATAATAGTAATGAAGCATTGGTTATTTCAGCTAATATTGTTTGTGATAAATATTTGCTTCATGTTTCAGAGTAATCTTCATAGAAAGGATGGTAGTCACGATGTTATAAGTAACTCAGTACCATGGTTCAGTGGGAGTTGTTGGAAGTGACTTGGATTATTCATTAGTAAGGTTATCTCCATGTGATTAGAGATATGGTTTCTTGGTTTAGAGTATATTTGTTATTGATGTCATGGTTTACTCTTGATATGCATTTAGAGTTTGGCATATTACATGGTTCTCTTGAGACTAGGATGTATAAGTATGTTATGGTGCATGAGATCTCCTAAGAGGAGATGTTTTGGTTAGATCATGGATGTCATGTTTATGTTCCTGATTCATGATTAGAGCTTTGACAATGATCTTGTGTAGTTCTCTTAAGTTTTGGGTACATTAATCATTTGCTTGATTACCCTGCTTTAGAAAGTGTTGTGTTGCATTTGGAGTTTGGCATGGATTGGTTGGTTACAGGTCCTCATGGATACTTGGAGAAATAGGTGAGGCTGGAATTCTCTTATGGTAAGAGACATTTGTTGGAATGGTTACTTGTGAGAAAAGTTTTTGAACAGAAAAGACCGAGGAGCCTACACCTTGGTTGAATGTGAATTCAACACACTCGGTGGTTTAGCATACCTCTAAAGAGGTGGTTTGGATATAGAGTCTTGGGAAAGGTAATGGTTTGGTTGATAATGGAAGGTATTAATTGAACACTTTAATTAATGTTGCATTATCTTATGAAACCATACAAGATAAGTTCTCTTGGCTTTAACTTCATTTGCTCAAAGCTCAATGATTATGCAGGTTGCATTTGAAGTTAGCATGGTTGATTAGTTATGTTAGCCATTGGCCTTGAGTCTTGTACTTGTTTTATTATTCCTTGTTTAGAATAATTGCAATGTATAATGTCAAGTGGGAGAATGTTGGAAATAGGTTGCCATTCAATTGCAAATCCTAAACATTAATTATTTCATGTATCTCCTAGATTCTTGGAATGTGTTCAACAACACAAAGATTAGGATGAGATTAATATTTGATGAAATAATCATGATTATTGACATTTTTAATTAATTCTAAATGTAAGAAGCATGTGAGGGCATCCATAGTGAGTTCCTAAATAATAGGGACACATGGGACACTCGCATGGTAAGGTGAAACTCACCTTGTGTCTAGTTGACTATACAAAGTAACAGTTAACACTTCTAAATGCATGTAAAGATCCTAGGAGTTAGGATTTGATGTTTGCATGCTTGAAGTTCAGTTAAGTTTAGTTCAAATCAGTTCAGTTCAGTTCAGTTCAGTTCACTTATCTTCAGTTGCATGCAAGTGTATGTTGCATGCATGTTGGTTATTTTGAGTTGCATGTAGTTAGCTTCAATTAACTTGTAATGCATGGCTAAATAAAATTGAGTTGTATGACAGATAACAGGGACTACCTCCAGTTAACAAGGGATGACCATTCTTTGGGAATGGTGTTGAGTAAATGTTTTAGTTAACTATAAATCACTTGGAGACAACTTGGGTGCCCAAGATGCTTTATTGGATTTACCTTTCATGCATGATAAGATATTTCTGAAGGCTTAGTTAAGTAGCTTTACTTAAGGGTGCCAGCTTTGAGGAAGAGCTTTGGAATTATCACCGAAGTGAAGGAGAAGTTGTAGCTTCAATTTGGGACACCCAAATGCATGATGCACATGTTGTAAGCTTTAGTATTCATTGAATAACTCTAATTGAAGGAATATGGTGTACCTTTTCAAGGGCTTGAGCTTATGCATTGTAATTATCACCATTTGGAGATTACAAGATTGCATATTGTCTCTATATCTCATTCAAGTTTAATAGAGTTTTAATAATTGTTATTGCAGGTTGTGAAGAAGATTGGTAAAGACAAAAGAAACATTCTCAAGAAAGAATTGGAGCTATTGTAATTTAGAGATTGAATAATAGAATAATTCTTGGTGGAATTTTTTCCCAAAAGGGTTTCTCCATGGTATATCTTGTGTGATCTTTCTAATATCCTTTCTAGTTCTTCTATCAACTTCTCTCTTCATTCTACAACAGTAAAATGGATTAATCAAGATAATCACCCACAAAGAATATATGTAACAAAGAAAAGACTGACTTAGATCAGCAATATTAAATTTTTATAGAGTATTAAGCTAAGAAAACACCTCATTTTTCAACAAATCATTCATACATTCAATCATATATTTGTATTTATCATACCATATTTTTTCATTTTTGCATCACATCATCTAATTGCATAAGAAAAATATCAAAAACAAATAATCTATATAGTCACATTTTCATTAACACTAAATTTATATCATACGTCAAACATTAGAAGTATCATCATATTAATCATTCATTCATACATTCATTACATCATATATTTTCATTTGAAATATCAAAAATATAGTGCATTATATTCCATTTACATCATTATGTCATATATCATAGAAACATCATATCCAAAAGCATGCATATAGTCGTGTTATCATATCATTTGGGTATATACATTATCATACAACTATATAATAATATAATAATATATGTACTATATAGTATACAATATAATATATAATATAATAATATATAATATAATAATACATATTATATAATATTATTTATTATAAATAATATAACAAAAATATAATACAGATATCCGTTCAAGATTTGGTTTGGGATTTCCTAACCTAGAAAGTCAACCCAAAAAACATGTTTTTGAAATTTTGTTTAGTTAAATTCTAAAGTTCGCCCTTATGGCTGATGACTTTTTTTTACCCAAATTCAAACTAAAAAGGGTTTATACAAAAAATCATTTCCACCAATATAACATTTTCTTATTTTGAATTAACAAATATTATTGATTTTCACCCACACTATGTCTAAAGTCCTAATTGATAAGTTGATTGAATTTTTTTATAATCCTCAAACTACTTAACATTTTTGAATCTAAAAGAGGCACCACATTCTATACTTCACACATACTATAGATAAAAAAATTGAATTTCATTTTTGGACCAAGTTATGGTGTCTCGACACGCACATTTTGCTATGCCCTTAATATTATTGTACATCGGGTTATGAATAGTCGGCTTGTGGCTATCTTAACTCTCTATTAAGTCATATTATCATTAGTATATTGTTATTTAGTTGTGTAGGTCATCCTAAGACTTATATAGTGTGTCTAAGTCAGCCTAGGTTATATCCTAGGCATAAATAGGTATATATAGGAGGTTGTGAGTCTTATTTCATCATCAAGTTGTGAAGTGTGTTCTCATTAGAGATATTTGGAGGTTTTCCCCCTCAAAGTGGCCTATTATTCTCAGTTATTATCAAGTATTTATAGCATATTTCATATCATATTCTTCTTTTGTGCAAGTTATTTCATAACAAGTATAATGTGAGTACGATCTTGGCACCATAGAGGGCAAGGTTTTTCCCCAATTTGATGACTTGGGAAGAGCATATCTTCATATTTTGGAAAAAAAAAAAAAAAATCTTTTTAAAGGGTTTTGAAGAACATATTAAAGAAGCTACAGTCCATATTTTAGAATAATTGGAGTAGAATTAAGCGAATTATTATAGAATTAGGGTTTCTACACTATTTTTTTGGAATCTACATATCTCACACATCTTGTTGAATTGGAGTCTGATTTTTATTGGGTTTTTGAAAACATAATAAAGGAGATTACAATAAAAATTTGAGATAATTTAAGTTTCATTTGTGTGATTTATTTCAACATTAGTGGTTTCCATCATGTCGGGGCCTTCAACAAGGGGTAAAAAAATGTCACCCGAAGACTCCCCGATAAGGATGGTGAAACAATCAGGATATTACTCATAATGAGGAAATAATAAGTTCAAGGAAGACATTTCCTTAACTAAGATAGATATGTGTGACCTAAGATGAGATATATGACATATGAAACATGTTAAGCACCTACATGGCGGAATCAAGAAAGGAGTTCTCAAGTGGCCAAGGTGAAAATTCTAGGTCAGCTACTACTGACACAAGCTTTAGTACTCCTATGGGATCTAGGAATTTATTTCCAAGGGTGGATATGTGCAAGTTTGATGGTAAGGATCCTCTAACATGGATAAACCAAATGGAGAATTTTTTTGAAGTACACCAAATCCCAAATGGACAAAAGGTCACGATGGCTTCCTTATATCTAGAACTAGATCAATTCATTTGGTATCGTTGGCTTTGCACTCATCGAAGTAAAAAGGGGCTCACCATCTCATGGTCAATTTTTATAGAGGAACTCCAAGCACAATATAGCAATAGCATCACAGACAACTTCTTCACCAAATAGCTAAACTTCAAAAACAGGATCGAGAAGGATTATATTTAGCAATTCCAAAATCTATCCTTAAGGGTGGATACAATTTATAGAGGAAAACTTGAATGAATTATTCTTTGGTGGTCTCAAGGATCATTCAACATGAGGTACGCATGTTTAGCCCTAGTTCCATAAATGAGTCTTTTATCTTAGCATCAGGGTAGAGGAGAAATTTGATTCCTAAGAAACAAGGGGCTAATGTGACAAGAGAGAAAGGATATTCAACACAACCTACTAAGTTGACTCCACAACAAATTGAGGAGAAAAGAGAAAAAGGCTTGTGTTTCAATTGTGATAGTAAATACAGTCGAGGACATAAATGTAGTGAAAAGAAATTATTTTATATTGAAAATCCCAATGAGCAAGAAGAGGAGGAACCCATACTAGAAGATGAAAGGGAGTCAAATGAGGAATCACATGATTCTCAACCAATCATTTCTTGTCATGCACTCTCATGTTTCAATGCTCCACAGACTCTCAAGGTGGTGGGGTTCCTAAAGAGGTAGAAGGTAATAGTGTTGATCGACTCAGGTAGTACTCATAATTTCATCAACAAAAAGTTAGCTACTCGTCTAAATTGTTTCATATATCCAGCTCCAAAGTTTCAAGTTTTGATTACAGATGGTGGTATAGTTAGTTGTTCAGGGAAGTGTCATAGCATTAAATTATCCATGGGAGATTATAAACTTGATACCCCAATGTATGCAATATCCATGGGTGCAACAGATATTGTTTTAGGAGTACAATGGCTTACTACATTACGAACAATTAAGATGAACTTCCAAGAACTATTCATGAGATATCAATTAGAAGGAAGGCTAGTAGATCTAAGGGGGTTGAAGGAAAAATCTCCACAAATGGTAAGCTCTCATCAAATGAAAAAGTTGGTTAAGAAAGGAGTGGGTGGATTTGTGGCCCAACTATGTTCATTAGAAGTCTCTCAATCTAATACTCCTACTCATCCCATTTTCAAGCTATAATTGATTGTCACTCAGGTTGTTCTTGAGATATGCCTAAAGGATTTCCTCCTAAGAGGGATCATGATCATGCCATACAGTTAGTCCTAGGGAGCCAACCACGAACATCAGGCCTTACCGGTATCCACACATACAAAAGAGTGAGATTGAAAAGATTGTTGAAGAGATGCTAGAGGTAGGAATCATTAGGCATAGCCAAAGTGCTTACTCCTCGCCTATGGTGATGGTTCATAAGAAGGATGATACTTGGCACATGTGTCCAGATTATAGAGTGCTCAACATGTACACCATTAAAGATAAGTTTCCAATTCCAGTCATTGATGATTTGCTAGATGAATTAAATGGAGCTATGTTTTACCAAGTTAGATCTTAGATCCTGGTTATCACCAAATTCAGATTAGGAGGAAGATATTTGTAAGACAACATTTCGGACTCATGAGGGTCATTATGAATTTTTGGTGATGCCATTTGGTCTTACCAATGCACCATCTACATTCCAAAGTTTGATGAATTCCATTTTTAAGAAGTTCTTGAGAAAGTTTGTGTTAGTATTCTTTGATGATATATTAATTTATAGCAAGACTTGGGAAGAACATTTGCAACATGTGGACCAAGCATTACAAATACTTGAAGATCATAAACTCTATGCTAAGCCATCCAAGTGTGCTTTTGGTCTTACAGAGGTGGAGTATTTGGGACACATAGTTTCACATGAAGGAGTAAAGGTGGACCCTAACAAAATTAAGGCTATCATGGAATGGCCTATTCCAAAAACCATTAAGAAACTGAGAGGATTCTTGGGATTGACAGGGTACTATAGAAGATTTGTGAAGAATTATGGTAGTATAGCAACACCTCTCACCACTCTATTGAAGAAGGATTCTTTTCATTGGAACGAGTCTGCCAATACAACATTTGAGAGATTGAAGGAGGCTATGTGTACAACTCCAGTACTTGCCACTCCTGACTTCACCAAGGAATTCATTGTGGAATGTGATGCTTCTGGAAATGGGATAGGAGTAGTGCTCATGCAAGAAGGTCAACCAATTGCTTTTCAGAGTCGTCAATTAAAAGGTAAGAATCAACTAAAACCTATTTATGAGAAGGAAATGCTAGCAATACTCCATGCAGTGAAACAATGGTGGCCTTATCTATTGGGTAGAAATTTCAAGGTTAAGACAGATCATGATAGCCTAAAATATTTTTTGGAACAACGACTATCTTCTAAAGAGCAACAAAAATGGGTCACTAAGATGTTAGGATATGACTTTGAGATTGTATATAAGAAAGGGAAAGAAAATATTGTCGTAGATGCACTGTCAAGGAAGGATGAGAAAGATGAAGCCTTATTGTGTGCCCTTTCAATATTACAAGCAAATTGGGTGGAGGAAGCCAAAGCAGAGTGGCAAAATGATGTTGTGACAAGTAATCTCATTGAGCAATTAAAAATTGATCCTAGTAGTTCAGATAAGTTTTGTTGGAAGGGAGATACTCTTTGGTATAAAGAGCATTTTTATCTCTACAAGAATTCCAACCTTAAAATCAAGATTCTCATAGAATTGCATGAGTCTCCAATGGGTGGTCATTCATGATTTTTGAAGACATACCATCGAGTCAAGCAAGATTTCTTTTGGGAGGGGCTAAAGGGTTATGTTCAAAAATTTGTGGCTGAATGTTTGGTGTGTCAAAGGCATAAAGGGAGACAATTAAGACACTAGGTCTCTTGCAACCCTTATCTATTCCTAGCCAACATTGGGAAGAGGTATCCATGGACTTCATCACAGGGCTTCCCAAATCTAAAGGTCATAATGTCATCATGGTGGTAGTTGATTGGCTCACTAAATATGCACATTTCATTGCATTAACACATCCTTTTACATCAAGTGCAGTGGCTAAACCTTTTTGGAGAATATCCAAAACCTACATGGTACACCTAAAGTTATTGTTAGTGATCATGATCCTATCTTCACTAGTCACTTTTGGAAAGATTTATTCTCATGTTTGGGTACTCAATTGGCTCTTAGCTCTTCATACCACCCTCAATCAGATGGGAAAATAGAGGTTGTTAATAAATGTTTGGAAGGATATCTATGTTGTTTCAGTTCAAAGAAACAGTCTCAGTGGGTAGATTGGCTACCACTTGCAGAATGGTGGTATAACACTTCTTTTCATAGCTCATCAAAAATGTCTCCATTCTTGGCACTTTATGGATATCATCCTCCTTCCATCACATCATCAATTAAGGTGTCCCCAAGAGTTCAGGCAGTAGAAGACCACTTGCTTCATCAACAAGAAGTACTTTCAGGACTCAAGGAGAATTTAGCCATGGCACAAAATCGAATGAAACAACAGGCAGACCAACATCATAGTGAAAGAAGTTTTGAAGTTGGGGATTGGGTCTTCTTGTGATTGCAGCCTTATAAGAAAATCTCACTAAAGCAGCAAAGAAAGAATAATAAGTTGTCTCCAAAGTATTATGGTCCATACCAAATCATGCAGAAGATCGGTAGTGTTGCCTACAAGCTTGAGTTGCCACCAACAACAAAGATACATCTAGTTTTTCATGTTTCCTATTTGAAGAAGGTAATTGGGCATAATATTCCCACTCAAACAACACTTCCTAAGCTGGACGAAGAAGGAAGAATCATTTTGGAACCAGAGTGCATTTGTCAAATATGCACAAAGAAGCTGAGGAATAGAACTATCACTGAATATCTCATCCAATGGAAGAATTTACCAATTGAAGATGCCACATGGGAAGATGAGGAGTTCATTCAAAAGTTTCCAAACTTGATTAGCATTGAGGACAATGCTTCTTTGAGGAAGGCGGGCATGCTATTCCCTTAATATTATTGTACATCGAGTTATGAATAGTCGGCTTGTGGCTATCTTAACTCTCTATTAAGTCATATTATCATTAGTATATTGTTATTTAGTTGTGTAGGTCAGCCTAAGACCTATATAGGTGTGTCTAAGTCATCCTAGGTGATATCCTAAGCATAAATAGGTATATATAGGAGGTTGTGATTCTTATTTCATCATCAAGTGTGATGTGTGTTCTCATTAGAGATATTTGGAGGTTTTCCCCCTCGAAGTGGCCTATTATTCTCAGTTATTATTAAGTATTTGCAGCATATTTCATATCATATTCTTCTATTGTGCAACTTATTTCATAACACATTTAATAATTCTAAAAATTTCTAGTAAGAAAATCACAAATATTATTATTTACGTGGAAAAAAATTACAAAAAAATCTTCAACATCCAGACATGTGTCATCTACTTATATTTAAAAATTTAGAAAAAAATATTATGTTTTTCTTGTACTTAGGGTGGTCAAACACACACCTGCTTCTTATCTTTTTCTTGAAAATTTATTACCACTGCATTGAAATTTCAAATTTTCTCAAAACAAATTTACTTTTTTCCAAAAAAGGATTAGTAGCCTAGAAACTAAATTCAATTTTCTACAACTTTTGTTCTTACATATTTTTCAAATTATGTTAATAACCTATTCAAATTTTTATGTCAAGTTCCCTAACTCTGATTTTCTGAATTTTCATCGCCACTTAGAGGCCTAGTTTGGACCCCCATGATCCTGCATATACCCAGATAAATCGTTGCATCATCAAATCTTTATCAAATCATCAAATCATTACAAAAATCATAAAAATTTGAAAATTTCCCAAAAAAAAAAAGAAAAATTCATTGATTTATCTCATGAGGGGGCATATATCCATCATCACCTAGAAACCAACATCTGGGGCATACCGAAAATTATTTTGAAAATAGTGGCAACAACAACAAAAATTTCTTTGAAGCAATGCGTAAACACATATCACTTCAAAGAGGGGAAAAATGTATACAACTAAAAATGGTCTGGATATATCCGATTAATTAAATACAATTTATTTGATTAATTAACCCTTCTATTTACATCTACTTCTAATAAATAGAAATATTTATTTATATAGTTCAATTTTTATTCTTCTATCTTTATCATATTATTTCATCTTAATTAAATAAACGAATTTAATACTTTGTTTTATTTAATTATTAATTATCTAATTCTTCTATTTATTCTATCTTAATCACATCATTCTATTTTAATTAAATAAACAAGTACACATACTTTGTTTCATTTAATTACCACATTTCTTTCGTGTTTATTTAATAAACAAATTTCTATAGTTTGTTTTATTAAATTAAATATCTTCTTTTGCTAAAATGAATAAATCCAAATATTCAATTAAAGTATGTTTCTATAGCTATTTCCTATTTTCACTCATCATATCCACCTACCAAATTAGATATTTGATATCTAATTAATTCAACTCATCCTTCACAGACAAATTTGGAGACAAATTGGAGATAAATTGCAGGAAAACTTCTTCATCTTTGTCCATTGATTCTTCCTATCCTCTGGCTAAATGTTTTTGTGGGGAGGAACAAGCTCCATAATCTTCTCAAGCTTCTTCATCTTTCACCATTGAATCCTTTAAATCAAATCCAGGCCCTTATTGTTGCCACATCACAAATATGTTGTCAGGAATCTATAAATATAGCTTCTTTCTACAGGAAATGGATCCCAACTTTGTGCAATCTTACTCTACAAAAATATCATTAGAGAAATTAAGCATTAAGCAAATATAAAATAGTAATTGCAATCATTTTAGTATCAAATCATAATCATGGCTTCTCATTTAGCTGCATTTTAGTTTACACTAGTTTCTTTTATCAGTTTCATGTCATTCTCAACTACAATATTATCACCATATCATTTAGCAATTATCATATAGGATTAATTTCCAGCATTGAAATAGTATCTCATTTTCTAGATTGGCATTTTAACATTCACAGTGCTTAACAAATCTAAGAGCCACATTTATTTGATAAATATTTGGATATAGAGAGAAATAAGATGCTTTCAATGGATTTCTTCTTTAATTAGATTAATTGTTGTTTAAATCTAGTGGTATAATGTCTTATTTAGGTGTGTTGTTTATTTTTTACACATATTTTACTCACACAAGAACTATTGATTCTCACTTTTCCCAACCCCAATTATGATTGTACTATCTTGGAATGTGATGGGTATGAATAGCATCCCTAGACAAAAGGCTATTCTTTATTTTATCCATGTTTATTCACCTAATGTAGTTTTACCCCAAGAAACCAAGTTTTCGGTGGAAATTACATTGAATTTGAATTCTAAGCTATTGGGTAGAGGCTTGTGCGAATGTGTGGGGATGTAGGTAGCTTTGGAGGACTTTCTTGTTTATGGGATCTACATAGAGTTATTCATTTGTGGTGGTTCTCTTCGAGGTACTCTATCTCTCTTGTGCCTTTTAGTTTGAAGATGAGTGAGAGAATTCTTTTCTCTAACATATATGCCTCTATTGATTTCCTTGGAAAGACACATTTGTAGTCTCATGTTTGGTACTTGTGCTCATTGGAGCCTTTTTCTCCTTGGATTTTGGTAGGTGATTTCAATACTATCTCCTCCCTAGAGGAGAAAATGGGTGGCTCTTCTTGTTTGGACCCCTCCTCGGATCTCCTCAAGGAAAATGGAGCTCTTTTGAACTTGGTGGACATCAAACCCTCAAATGGGATGTTTACCTAAAACAATAAGAGGATTGGTGATGCAACTATTGTGAAAATGATGGATAGTTTTTTGGTTTCGATATTTTGGGTTTCTAAAAGATGGAGGACTAGCTCTGATATTTTAGACTAGCAGGGCTCTAATCATTGACCAATCAAATTCTCTACTTGTATGTATAGATATTTTAAAAAGCAATATTTTTTATTTCATCTTATGTGGCTTTGTGATGCTTCACTTTGACATGAGTTGGTTCTTGTTTGGTGGAGTGTTGGGAGGCTAAATTTTGGTGATACTATGTATTCATTTTCCAAGAGGTTGTAGTATGTCAATTATAAGATAAAATGTTAGAATAAACACTAGTTTGGCAATGTCTTTTAGGGAAAAAGGCCTACTTAGGAGCACTTGGATTCCATCACTCAACATATATGGGCCCAGGGTCTCTCTGAAGACTTGAGTAGATTGGAAGCGATTGTGGGAAAGGTTGTGGAGGAATGGGAGCTTAGGGAGGAAATATTCTGGAAGAAAAAGTCTTGTATCAATTGGCTCTAGGAAGGTGACAAGAATACTACTTTTTTAACAACTCGGTAAAGGATAGAAGGAAAGGAGATCTTATTTCTTCTCTCAAATCCCCTGAGGGTGGTTAGTTGTGTTCCACTACCAAGATTTATTAAGAATATATTCAATTCTTTTCTACTTTTTTCTTCAATGATTCCCCTCCAGCTAATGTGGAAGAAGCTACTACTTTAGCCTACATCCCCCCTTTAGTGACTAATGAAATGAATGAATTACTTCTCAAACTGATTTCCTTGGAGGAGGTGGAGGCTATTGTGTTTAAGATGAAGAAAGGTAAATCCCTCAGACCTAATGGATTTCTGATTGAGTTCTTCTAGGAGTATTGGGAGGTTGTCAAGCTTGATCTTCTCAAGGTTGTCTAGGAACCTCTAGGAAATAAGAAAATGTTAAGAGCCTTTAGTGCTACTTTTCTAGCTCTTATCCCTAAGGGAGAATGTTCTAATTCTTTGGATCTCTTCAAACCAATTTCCCTATGCGATGTGATGTACACAATAATTACTAAGTTGATTGCTAAATTCTTTAAGTCGTGGCTAAACAGGTTAATTTTTTAGGAGTAGGGTGGGTTTGTGGCTGGTAGACAGATTCTTGATAGTGTTGTCATTGTTGTAGAGATTGTGCATTCTATGGTTTCTTCCAATGAAAATAATATTTTTATTAAGTTAGACATGGAAAAATCCTATGACCATGTCAAATGGGATTTTTTATCCAAGATTGTGAGAGATTTTAGGTTTGACAATGCCTAGATTGAGTGGGTTATGAGTTGTGTCACTTCCTCCTCATTCTTTGTTCTTATCAATGGGAACCCTTCCAAGATTTTTGGGACATCCCAGGGCCTTTGACAAGGAGATCCTTTATCCCCATAACTATTCATTCTGATGGTTGAGGGACTTGAGAGATTCATTAGATATCGTTTGGAGTTTGGTCTTATTTAGGGATGGTGTTGGGGTAATAATGTGCCTCCCAATACCATCTCCAATTTGTGGATGACATGGATTTGATGGGGTTGGCTAGAGTTGATGAAGCAGTTACTTTGAGGAAGACCTTTGATTGTTATTTGGTTGTATTAGGGAAAAGTATCAATGAGGATAAATCCTCCATTTCTTTTTTAACACCCCTAAGCTTATTCAACAAAGAATTGCTAGGATTCTTAGATTCCAAATTGGATCACTTCCCTTTGTTTATCTTGGAATCCCTTGCTATGCACTTGTTTCCAAGGTTTCTTTGGTAATATTTTATTAAGAATTTTTGTAAAAGAGTTAGGCATTGGACTTATAGGTGGCTTTCTACTACAAGTAGAGTAACTCTTTTGAATTCACTGGTTCAATCTCTCCTATTATATAGATGTTTGTGTTATTTTCTCCTACTATCTTTCTCAAAGACTTCAAGAGTCTTTTTCATCAATTTCTCTGGTTTGGTAATCTCCTCTCAAGGAAGTGGAGTCTTCTTAAGTGGGAGGATGTGTGTTGGCTAAGGTAGGAAGGTGGTCTTGGTTTATGCCAAGTTGATTTGGATGGAAAAGCTTTGTCAGCTAAGCTTTATTAGCAATGGTGCTCTCAACAACAACAAACTTGGGCTAAGATCCTTACTTAAAAATATCTTGAGGATGTGGAGTGTGTGGATGTGCCTAGATATAGTCTTTTGGGTAAAGGGTCAATGGTGTGGAGTAACCTCAAAGGGGTGCCAAGCTAATTAAAGATGGGATATTTTACATTTTCAACCATGGTTCATATGCTCTCTTTTTGTCTAACTCTTCAGATGGATATCCTCCTATTTTGTTAACAAACCCTCACTTACAGGATTTGTGTAGGATCTTTCTAGAGGCTAGTTGGAGTCAGGTGAAGGATTTCAAAACCCCTCATGTTTTGGCTCTAGCTATATTGTACAATTGGAAGGACTCACAAGAGTGGCCTCCTGGGGGATCGATTTAGGATTTTTTAGGAGCTCACTCACATTTTGGCTAGGAGGATTTAAAATTGTCTTCTTGAGAGAGATATTTTGGTGTGGGGTCATGACTTGAAAGGTAAATTCTCTATTACCTCTGGTTATCAAGTACTTGATAAATATATTTTTGGATGTACAAAGGTCCCTTGGTGGAATCAAATTTGGAATAAATTTTATAGGCCCAAGTGGGTGGGTGTAAAAAGATGGGGGGCCAAAAAGTGGCCAACTTTAAAAAAAAATTAAAATCCATAATGCGAGTGCATTATAACACGCTCACATTTTAGGTTCAGTGTAACAAGCGTAAGGCTTGGTTATACCGAGCCTATAATGCACTCGTGTTATAACAAAAGCATGTTATAATTGTTTATAACAAAATGGCAACATTCATCATTTTTCATTTTTCTCTAAGCTCGCGGCCTTCAAACCCACAAAAGCACACTCGAATTCTTGGAGAAAAAATTCTTCATCAAATCATTGTTGAGTCTTCACCAAAATACTACCACAACATTAAGGAAGTATTAGGAGTAAGTTTTGTTTGGTTTTTTTGTGATTTTGTTTCTAAATAGGTATATTTAATAGGTTTTTTTATGTAAATTTATTTAATTTACAAGAAATTATAATCAACCTCTCGTTCTTCAAAATCCTCCTTCACCTCAACTCGAAATACCTAGTGAAGAACAACCCAAAATACAACAAAAACCTTCAAAAATTCCTCAAAATACCCTTGGAACTCAACAAAATTTAATGGGGGAAATTGAAAATAATAAAAAAAATTAAGGAGTTAATTGTGAGGTTGAAATATTTTGCAACTTCAACCTTACAAGGAACCACGCTTGCAGAATCACCTGAAGCTATGTTAAAAAATGTAGATTCAATCAGCAATAAATTAAGTGGTTGGGTGGAGAAGAGATGGGAGTATGGAGAATATTATGTAGATAAACTACCTACACACAAATTAAAAATTACAAAATTACAAAATCTGAATTGTGTTCACTTTTCACTAACCCATTAGAAAATCAACCTCTACACCCTACAAGAAATAGGTTTCATATCCATTGGCGCAACCACCAAGGGATAAAGGATAATTTTGGGTAGAGGTGGAAGATGATTTTTGACCATCCTCCATGCAAAAATAATGAGGTCCCACAATACTTCTTGAGGAAACTCTACTACAAGTTTGTCCTCAACAAAATCCCCAACTATTTTGATGTGGGACTTCTAAGGTAGAGGTGGTGGGTCTACATAGGATAGACCAAGGGAACGTCTTGATCCTTAGTTACTAGCGATATGAGCACTCACCAAACTAACTTATGAGCACATGGCTATCCCCTATCCAAATATCCACTCAAGTCTCATTCGTATCATCCCCATCCACCACTACTAATTTTATCCTCACCTACTACTTCCATAATTATATGGATGCCATGCTTAGATGTCTCCTTGGAATTGGTGCTAAGCTTCCATCCTCCCTACCTTCATCCAATCCCAATCCATCTCCTCTTGCTTATCCTTTCCCTTCCTTTAAAAATGGAAACCAATCCTTTAGCCAAAATTCCTCTCGAAATCCTTTTCAAGGTCCTCATCCTCATCCTCAATTTACCAATCCATGGAAGCTTCCACCTCTTATTCCACTTGTTCAAATCCCACATCCTTACAATCCACATCACCCCACTATTACAAAGAAAATTCATCCCATGTATCTCACAATAACTTCCTCCAAGGACTATTTGCAAAGGTGTTTGTTTCCCCATGCAAAAACAAAGTGGTGCAATCTTCTCATATCAAGCATCCACCTTCATCACTCCCACATCAAGATAAAACATAATACCTAAATATTAAATGAATCCCCTATCAATATTTCTATCCAAGTTTAAGAGTCTATTAAACCTTCCTCCCTCATCAAACCATCAATATCAAATGAACTAGATGTCCATCTATTAATCCAAAGCATGCTAACAAAGATTTCCCTCCATATAAAGATCGAGGAAACCCTTCTCCTCCATCATATGATCCCATTCCATCTCATGATCCCATTTCCAATCAATAACAACATATCACTTCCATCTCATCTAATGATATCTTTCCATCTCAAGAGAAAGATATCTCTTCATCCCCCTCTCAAAATCCCCTCTCCCCCACTTCATCTAATGAAATCCTTCTATGTCCATATCAAATTACCTCTTCCACTCCATTGTATGATCACTCTCGAAATGTGGTCTCAAAGTACACCTTCCACCCCATTTAATGATCCTCTTCCCCTCATGATAAAAAAACCCCTCCCTCTTCATGTCATGATCCCCCTCCATCTCATAACCAATACCAGACTATACCATCCAACCCATCCTAGCATAATAGCATAGAGAAGGAAATGAACTATTTGAAAAAATGTCTCAAAGAAATGCAGTCTCATGGTGATGGAATACCATGGCAAGAAAAATTTTCATGGAATTCCATCACCATGGGACTGCATTTCTTTGAGGATTTTTTTTAAAAATTTCACTACCATCTCTATGCTACCACATTTTCTTATACATTTCTACCAAAAAAATTTATCAAATAGTCCATTGCATTGCTGCTATGGATAAAAACCTAAAACAGGTGATTTTGAACAAACTATGGATAGGGAAAATAGTAAGCATAATAATAAGAAATATAAAGTTAAATAAGTTCTCTTTTTTTTATTATCTCATGCATTATAAGCCATGACCTGCATCACTATTCTAGTTTTCAAGATTGAATGATTTGTTGTTTTATTTTTAGATGATGGAAGAAGAAACACCTCCCTATGTTGATAGGGAAATGGAGTGTGGTGTATCTCCCACAATAGAAAACTCGATGGCTCTCATGAGGATATGATGTAGATTAGTAAAATTCAAATTACATTCATTTTTATAATTGTTTATTATTGAAAAATAAAATTATTATTGATTTGTATTTCAATTTCTATTAGGATGGTTTCTATAGGACATTGGCACACCAAAGCTTAAGCATGTAGATATTCCACTTGAGGAGAGTGATCATTTAGTGGTGGTAAGTGATTATTTTGTTAAATATATCATTTTTTATAATGTAATTTCTATATACTAATGTCTTTACTTGTTATTGTAACAACTAAAGCTTGATCAGGAACTAAATAGGAGCAGCCCTCAAATTCAAAGTAGACGAGTGTCATGCCAATCTCCATCCCCCTGACCAACAAAGGCCACCCATCTATTTTCTTCACCTAGAGGGAAATGAATTTTGATTCGGGTCCTTTGTTGTATGTTAATATGGCATTTTTGGACATATTTTTATTGCATATACTTGACAATGTATGCCTATATGGCATTCTTGTAAGCCTATATGGCTATTTTGTATATATTTTATACTTATATCAACATATATTGATGTATTCCTACATGGATATTTGGTTAACACAAATATTTTTTATTGATGGTGTCCATATTTGCATTAACAATCCATGGTTTAATAGATATTTGTAGATGGTTTACTTCAAATATTTAAAATACAAATGTCTTACATGCACTCTTCTTTTCTATAATTGTAAATATATAATAAAG
This sequence comes from Sequoia sempervirens, assembly GCA_007258455.2. Classification (NCBI taxonomy): domain Eukaryota; kingdom Viridiplantae; phylum Streptophyta; class Pinopsida; order Cupressales; family Cupressaceae; genus Sequoia; species Sequoia sempervirens. Next base: position 1,928 of record VDFB02343722.1, on the reverse strand, counting down.
TTTGAACATTATTCTCCTGTAAGATTATTGAACATTAAATCAATCATATGAATATAGTAATGTTTCATGTGATTCACAGAGGAAATTTGCGTGTATGCTTCATGCTTCATGTATTACATAGATAAATAAAACATCATAAAACTATTGACAAAAGAAAATAGAAAGTAATAACTAAGTCTCACAAAAAAAACTCAAGGCATGCAAGTCTAATTAAAGACCATAAGGGAATTGGATTATTGTAGATTAAGAGACCACAAATCAACCTTCCCAATAGAAAACTTCATAGATATTCATCCTATTTCTAAACATGAATTTGAACCCAATAATTAGAAGAATGCAACTTTAAAAGTTAAAATTGCATGCTTGGAATAGTCAATAAAAAACTTCAAGAGACATGCATGATAGAAACAAAGCCAATTGAAAGTTCAAGAATTTCCTTTTCCCCAAGCATATCTAAAAAGTTGCAAATAAATCAATTTAGGTTCTCACGAATAGTGATGATATGAATTTGGTTGTGACTTTTCAAAGGAAAAAAGTTGTGACCCTTCAAACTGGAAAGACTATGACCCTTTTATAACAAATAATGGTGACCATGCCTAGTGTAGTTGTGCCCACCTAGACCTATTGGTGCTAACTCTTTAACCCCATGAAGAGAAAAACAAAAGTAGCTTACCTTGTAACTTTACACTACATGCATCTAACAATGTTTGCGGCATCATATAAACTTTTACAATGGGAAAAAAACTTGGAGTTATCAAAAACTAAGAGAGGTTATTGTAGAGGGGCCCTACATGATTTCATAGCTTCAGATTTTTTTTAAGTGCCATGATTTATGAGTAATCGCTCATCGAAGTTTTTTTCCCCTTTGCACTTTGGTCTCTTAAGAGACCTCACTAGTAAAATGTATCTCAAACTGTTCTGACATGTTTGGGTGTGCAAAAAAACCTTTCCTAACATAAACCCACCCATCTAGATGTGTTGGAATAGTAAGTTTAGTTGTTTGATGAATAGAACGAAAGTTACACCACTTTGCAACTTTACACTACATGTAACTGACCCATTTTCAATCAACTGAAAAAAAATTCACCATACGAAAATGACTTGGAGCTATCAAAAATAAAGAGAGGTTATTGTAGAGGGGCCCTACATGATCTTGTATCCATAGAAAAAATGTTCTAAATGTCACGATTTTTGAGTAATCATTCATTGAAGTTTGATACCACTTTGTACTTTGGACTCTTAAGAGACTTCACCAGTATAATGTAGCTCAGACTGTTCCAACATGTTTGGGTGCAAAAAAGAACCTCACCTAGCATAAACATGCCCATCCAAATGTGTTAGAATTTTCAATTTGGTTGTTTGATGAATAGAATGAAAGTTACACCACTTTGCAACTTTACACTACATGCAACTAACCCATTTTCCATTAACTGAAAACTCTTCACCACAGAAAAATAAATTGGAGCTATCCAAAACCAAGAAAGGTTATTGTAGATGGGTCCTCCATGATCCAATAATCTTAGAAAAAATGTTTCTAAGTGCCATGATTTATGAGTAGTCACTTGTTAAAGTTTGTTGCCCCTTTGCACTTTGGTGTCTTAAGAGACTTCATGGGTACAATGTAGCTCATACTATTCTGGCATGTTTGAGTTTAAAACAAGACCTTTCCTAGAATATAACCACCCATTTGGACATATTAGAAAATTTGGTTTGGTTGTATGATGAGAAAAATGAAAGTTACAACACTTTGCAACTTTACACTACATGCAACTAACCCGTTTTCTATCAACTGAAAAACTCTTCACCATTGGCAACCAACTTGGATCCATTAAAAAATGAGATAGGTTATTAAAGAGGGGACCTACATGATCTTATAGCCTCATATGAAATTTTTCTAAGCTCCACAATTTCTGAGTAATCATTCATAA
>VDFB02343721.1:0-11868 GCA_007258455.2 Sequoia sempervirens | reverse complement strand
CACAAACAGGGGTGTAAGCAGCAACAAGGGCGTCCCTCTTAGAAGTTCGACCTGCTCTTAAAAATCCATTCCATCACCAAAAAATGCATATTAATACTTAAAAGAATCGCCTTGAATAGGGTCAGCCAATGAGCCAATACCCATTTTGTTTCATCAAGCCATCACGGAGCTATGAGCAAAAACATGGTTTCGGGTCCAAAAGAGTATTGCCTAGAAATGATTTGAAATCACACCAAAAACCTTCATAAAATCGAACCAAACTGAAAGAAAACAATCCATGCCAAAATCTCCTCAAAAGAACTAGAAAAACTTCATTTTTCAATCACCAAATTCGAACTCTGTGAAGCTATATATGATCCTTATTGTAGAATCACTCACTATCTGATTAGGGAGGATATTTCACCACCGAAACCAGCCCAAACGAAGAGGGTTTTTGTCCTCAGTTTGCAGCCCAAGCACTCTAGAAGAAATTCAACAGCATTTCATTTAGTTGCCAAAGCAGAGATATGAAAAAGAGAGTCAAAATGAAAATATAAAGAAGCTAGGGCAATTGGACTCCAAAAGCTTCTTAATTTCTCCTAAAACCAACGCCCTTTCTTTCCTTTGAAAATTAAAACATTTTAAATCATCTTTTCTCCCTTCTCTAGGCGTCCACTTCATGGAGTTAAAATATTTAAAAATCCTTTTAAAACAACTTTTAAGTTGTACGCCTAGGCCATGGTGCTTTTTGAATGACCCTTTTACCCTCTCAACTTAAGTTCATAAAATAACTTAATAAAGCAACTTAAGTGACTAAATTAATCAATTATTAAACACTACAACCTTAGGCTCTCCAAAAATCAACTGAGAAATAATACTGCTACGTACATACTGGCCTAGGACTAACTCCCCAAAGATGACTTACTATAAATAGCACTGTTAAAAATAGTAAGTATATACCAAATGCCAAAACTGAGCAAAACTGAAGACCACTGAAGGACACGGTGACCAACTAAACATAGCACATCATAACCGGCCACTGCTATAAATAGAAATCCCTCTGGAAACCCCAACATTGAACTGCTAAAAATAGCACTTACTATAAATAGCATATTGCTAAAAATAGTAAGTGACGTCAAATGCATTTTAACCACATTCTAAGCAGCCGCTGTAACTTACTAAAAATAGTAAGTCCGAAAAAGTTACCTGATGCAGTTGCATGTCATACCCCTGCGAAGCTCTTTGAAAACCCAGAAGGAATCCATAAACCAAACTGCAAAACTCCAACATGCAAACCCCTGAATCCATAAAACAGACCTCCAAACAACTATAAACCCTAATTTTGCATCTGACAGGCCTACGGGTATCCGGGGATAGGCTAATAGTCACTAGAAAGTGTAGTGCGAAAAATGGGGACATTACACGATTCATGGTGCCTCAAGGAAAATTGATTAGGCACATAGTTTGTAAGGTTGGATTGAAGATTGGCCCAAATAAGATCTAAGTGATCATATAGATGGAACCGCCTTAGAACATCATTGGGGTAAAATCATTCCTCAGACACGTTGGGTACTATAGAAGGTTCATTAGGAACTTTGCTCAGATTTTGTATCCATTGGACATACTCACCAAGAAGGGGCAACCGTTCGAATGGACTGAAGCACAAGAAGCAACCTTCAAGGAACTTAAAGTAAGACTAATTAGTTCACCAATTTTAGCATATCCAAATTGGAACAAGGAATTTCATTTGCATGTCGACGCTTCAAACTATGCAATTAGAACGACATTGGGGTAAGTGAGCGTACAAGGGCTAAATCATTTGGTGTTCTTTGCCAGTTGTCTATTGTCGAAGGCAGAGAAGAATTATAGTACGATGGAGAGGGAAGCACTCAGGATGGTGTATGCGGTGCAAAAATTCAGGCATTACTTATTGGCAACTCCCTTCACATTCTATGTGGACCATCAGGGCCTAATGTACTTGGTCAACAAACCCATCATTTAGGGGAGAGTAAGCCGATGGCTTTTGCTGTTGTAAGAGTTCACATTCACTATACTCGTATGACTAGGGAAGAGTCACGTCATTGCTGGCCAACCATCAAGGATCTGGTCTAGTGAGCCACCCAATGGAGTGAATGAAGACTTCCCGAATGCGCACTTGTTCCAAATAGCAGCACTACCCCCTTGGTACAAGAAGATTGGAGAGTACCTATCGACGTCATCATTTTCGAGAGAGATGCCACCTGTAAAACGAAGGAAACTAGTGTTCAAGAGTAAAACCTTCCAAATCATTAACCAATTACTATACAAGATGGGATCGAACCAAGTGCTTCAGCGATGTGTCATCGAGGAAGAAATTCCTGGTGTACTAAAGGAGGCACATGAAGGACTGGCAGGAAGACATATAGGGCCAGACACTATAGTGCGAAAAAATCTTGTTGGCAGGACTATGGTGGTTGACTATAGATACAAATGTCCGGGAATGGGTTGTGGGATGCGATATATGTTAGAAAGTTAGCAAACCTCTGAAGAGGCATTTCATACCACTCTTTCCATCTCAGCCACAAGAGTTGTTCGAGCGATGGGGTTGGACTTCATCGGGCCACTAAAGGTCAGTCAATTACATTGATGTAGATATATCGTCATCGCCACCAAGTATTTAACAAAATGGACGGAGGCTCGAGCACTGCCAAACAATACTGCACTGAGTACGGCAAGGTTTATTTATGAGCAAATCGTCACAAGGTATGACATCTCGATCCGGATCACCAGTTATAGAGGGGGTCACTTCGTCAATCATGTCATTCCATTGATGACAACGGAGTTCAAAATTCTTCATAACCTATCCAACCCATACTACACAAGAGCAAACGGTCAAGCAAAGTCAACCAACAAGGTACTTGTCTCCATCATCTACAAGTTTTGTGGCATCGAGGAAGCAAATTGGGAAGAAAAGCTACCTATCATACTATGGGAATACCGTACGACCTACAAAGTAACCACCGGCCATACACCATTCCAACTGATGTACGATTAGGAAGCAGTAGTGCTAGCGGAGTACATGGTACCAAGCTTGCGAATAGTAGTAGAAAATAGACTTGGTGATACAGAGAGTTTGAAAGAAAGGTTGTTCCAGTTGAAGAAGCTCGATGAACGACGAGTACTCGCACAGTGGGCTACGGAGGTAATGCAAAACAGAGAAAGTTCTAGCACAACAAACACCACTGACGGGCAAATTTCCAACCATGGCAGTTAGTCCTCAAGTATAACAGTTGTAATGAACTAAATCCCAATAAATTCAAAATGAGGTGGTTGGAGCTATTTAAAATTCGAGAAGTCAGGGAGAATGGAGCCATCAAATTGGAGAGATTAGACGAAACTCTGCTAAAACATCCTATCAATGGGTCCAAATTGAAAGTATACAAGGAGAGAAGAGAAGAACCAGTTGCAATCACTATGCTCAGATAGGCAACCAAAGAGGATTGGCGAGTAAGGGAGAATGGAACCATAGAAGAACAAGACTAGGGAATAGGCGGAAGCCAATATGTACCAGAGGAAGATTGGACCACACCAAGAGGAGAAAAGGTAATCGAAGAGAGGCTTGTCAAAAAGAGAGTGGAAGGCATTGCAATGCCCCGGTTCCATAAACACCTGACCAATGCTCTATTTGAGACATTTGCTCTCTGGAAGAGGGTATGGGGTCATTGGAAATACCATGCACTTTACGAAGATGAATGCAGAGGATGCCTATCGTATGAGTTGGACGAGGAAGCCAAAAGAGAAAGACAAGAACAAGCAAAGAAAGAAAGAAAAGAACAAGCAATGCAAAACAAAGAAAATGTAGATGAAGATGATTGGTATGTAGAAAAAGGACCCTATCTGAAAGAAATGATGATGACAAAGGACATGTTAATCACCGTCGGGTCGGACGGATAAAATGACAACATAGCCAAGTATGTGAAAGAACACAATCGGGAAGTCCCTACACTTGTAACTTCATATGGGCTATGGCTAGTCATACCGAACCCAGCCAAACCACCGACAGTGAACAGAGAATGTCACTTGGTACCAACAGTATGGCGAACATTATGTTGATGGAAGTTTTAGAGGTACAGGACCTGCTCCATTCTTTGATAAAATATTTGATTTGAAACATATGGGAACCTATTGTGAAGAGGAGTGTTACAAAAGGCCTTCCTTCACCTGCAAGTGGAGATATGTGTCAAAGATAAAAGTTAGAAAAAATGATGAAATAAGGGGTTGAAAAAGAAAAATTGAAATTGAAGAAAAAATGAAAAAGCAAAAATCCGAAAAAATGATAGAAGTGGAAAAAATTAAAAAATAAAAATATTAAAGGGGAGATAAAAAAGTATAAAAATTAAATTGGAAAATATGAAAAAATTAAAGGTCAAAAAATTAAAAAATGTTGGAGTACGGGAGAAAAGTGAAACAAGAAAAAGAATGAAGACAAAAAGCACATTGGGCAACAAAAGTTGTCAAAAGAGGATTATAAAATATTACACTAGGCAAACAGGAGGCATTCAGCAGAGAGGAGTTAAATCAAAAATATTAAAATATTGGTGGAAAAAAGCAGAATATTAAAACTAAAGATATGGATGAACATCACATGGCATAAAGAGGATTATAAAGGGGCAAATTAGAAATACGCCATTCAAAGAAGACAATTCAAGAAACAAGTGGGAGAAGATATTGTATGAAAGGCCATACAATTGTCCAAACATAGTGAAGAGGGACCAAGTAACAACGTACGGTAGCCTCATATAGCAATTAATATTGTAGCATACAGTAGAGTCGTACGATGATATCTAGAATGGCGGGCGTACATTGTACAAGGGCGGCATTTACAGTGCATCGTATGGTGCCACATCCTATGCAAAGATCACAACAAGGGGTAGATCATACAACAAAACACACAAAGGGTGATGAACAGGATAGTAAGCAGCAGTCAAACCTTATAGATGAGTTTGCAAAAGGCACAATACACAAAGGTCATCGTACAAAAGTGTGGGCAGGAAGGCATCAAGTACAAGATCATACAGTGGTGGGGTTTATACAGGACTGTACAGGGAAATCATGCAAGCAATGCAAAAGGGATATGCAAACCAAAACCATATGGAGGAGTAAGGTGCGGTTACTATAGAGCAAATAGAACAAAACCCATCTGGTTGTACTTCAAACGATCACTAGAGACATCTCGTCTGTACACCGTACGGTATCAAGCACAACTCAAAAATTGCAAATTGTGGCCTGATAGTTATAGCAACGACTTTAAGGTTTGGAGAAGATATATATTTAAATTGCATCAGAGAAGTCGTCATGAAAAAACTCTTGCAACCATGGATAAAGGCAAGAAAATTGTACATTACAGACCAAAGATTGCATTGGCCAAACAAAGTAAGAAGAAGATGGATGTGGAGGTTGGAGTCGACACTCTTACTTGGTACAACTTAACCAGAAACAAATGCAAGCAATGGTGGCAGAGCACATAGGACGACCACGTCCTCAAGGTGGCCCTCCGGCATGTCTAGGTAGACAAGGAAATATTACTTCCATTCTTTAATGGTTGGGAATTCGAGCCATATCTCAGGGAAATGGTAGATAATAATTGTAGACATGCACACAAGTTGGTGAAAGATTATAGAGGATGCATAGTGACAGTCTCGTCTTGGCCACCCAACTTCCAGAGAGTGTTTGATATCCTAGCAATAGGTGCAGGGGTGAACAAACCAACTGGGAAGTTTACCCAACAACATAAGGAGGTAGCGGTGAGGAGGGTTTGCAGACCCCACCTCACCCAACAAGAAAAAGATAACATTTGGAATGCTAGTAATCATGGGCTACGAAAACACTTCCTCCCACATTAGAGTGGAAGTGCATTATGGATTTGATAAAATGCAAATTGACAGGGGGCTAGCCGAGCTTCAGATGTTGCAATTTGGATGATCAAGTATATGGTAGGGCTCAGTATCGAGAAGGTGTATAATTGGTCAAGGTTTCTGTCATAAAGAATTAGAGAATTTTAATCACAAAAGCATAAGGCATTTTATATTACGCGACACACAATAGCCCTTTTGTTGGATGCCATTCATATGCAAGTCTCTACCGATAAATGGGGAAGTTGCAATCAGTGACTCACATAGACCCAGGGCTTCCCACCACATTCTACTAAACATCATTAGACATTACCACCGAGGGAGAGGAATCATCTCAGCCGAGGAGGAAAAGGAAACAAAGGGAAGCATTAGTGGAGAGAGAGGTATCGGTTGAGAGTGAGGAGGAGGAGCCCATTGAGCTATCTTCCTCAACATCGGCCACCATTCCAACAATGGAGGTAAAGTATCATTAGCAGGGGATGCGCATTTAGCACCAAAGATAGACATTGACAAGGCAATCCTAGTGGCACTACCACCCTTCCAGCCAATGGCATTCATACTGCCACCCTTGGTTACATTATCGGTCGAACCAGTTACACCATCGGTGGTAGCAACACTTGCACCATCAATGCCAGTGCTAGTTGCTATAGTACCAATTACACCACCAATGGTATCAGTTGCACCATCAGTCACATTGCCAGCATTGCTAGTCGCATCGGTCCTAGCATTAGTCACATTGCCAGCATTGCTAGTTGCATCGATGCCAAGTGCATCAAGAGGGTTGCCCACTACATCGGCAGAGCTACCAGAACCACCAGTAGGACCAAGATGACCGCAAGTCTCATCCGCTGGACTGCCAACACCACCGATGGAGTCAATATTTTCGCACCTTCAAAGAGATTGCCACTAGATAGGCCAACACCAACCAATGTGGCCTAGATCAACAATTGGATGAACACACTTGGCCTACCATTGGAGGCCCCAACGTTTCCATCATCGAGCCCTTCAAGAACTTTGGCCAAGGGTTCGGATCAGGAGTGCACACCCATGGTGATGGAGAGTGTGGATCCTCAGCAGATCTTTACAACCATGTTAACGGAGGGAGAGGGTGCTCAATGGGACACTCCACCCATGAGGACAAAGGATGTGGAGCCAGGGTTAGTACAGGCACATCCACCAAGAGTAGTACAAGAGAGTGGGGGACCATCACAAGGATAGGAGCCTCCCATGGCAGCAGAGGGGTCAGCATCGCCCAACCCACCTAGCGAGGAGGAGGATGAGTTGAGCGAAACAGAAGGGTTGATACTAGAGCTTTCTAAGCCCGATGCATTAGATCCTCTGGGGACAGTGCAAAGATACGTCCAGGAGCTCCAGAGCATGGCAGTAGTCATGCATGAAGTTGGAGAATTCTCTAAGCAGCTCAACATCGACTAGTCTTCATTGGTAGCAAAGGAAGTTCAAAGGATACTGGCGTTTTTCCAAGCAGAGTGTGAGTAGGAGTTTGCACAATGCTTCACTACAAGAGGTTGGCTCAAAGTAGAGACCCCAATAATGCAAAAAGCATGGCATGTAGCGAGACCCTTGATTGCAAGGAGAGATGGCCGATTAATTTTAGCCTCATTCAATATAGAGGTAGCCTTCAGCAAGGTCTTCTATAGGATAAAGTGATAGATGGTAGCCATGGAAAAAACGATGAAGGGAAAGATGGAGGCCCTCCAATTGGTACAAAAGATACATAAGGAGTGGACTAAGCAGATGAAGAAATTCTAGGTGCAACTTTCTCAGCAAACTCAACCTACTAGCATGGAGAGAGCCAGAGCATCGGCCTGAGAGGCCAAGGTGTCAAAAGTGAAGGAGGCAGAGCAGAAGGTGAGGGATATGGAGGCTCAACTAACAGCAAAAGGGAAGGAGGTGGATTAGGCCAAGCGCCAGGTGATGGAGGCTACTCACATGGTGAAGGAAGCTAGAGAGAGATTATGGCAGAGCATCAACTACAACTACGTATGGAAGAGGTTCATAGACTGCGAGAGTTATGATGAGGGTTACAGCATCCAAAACCCATACAAAACACAACAATAGATATCAACACTGAAGATGCAAGACAAAATATAACTTACTTTCCATTTCTTTCAGAAAATGAAATTACAATGCTATAGCCACATGGGCTTGATTCATTACAACAAAAATCAACTTTGAAAAATCTATTATTCAGAGCCACGATCTGCACTAATGGAGCCAACCCCATAACCTCCACTCAACCCTTTATTTTACAACAATAACCACCTTAGAATGTTTTGGAAAGTGTAACTTTCCCTTTTATTTTGGCGTCAGAAGTCTAGTCATTTGATTTCCTACCCAAGAAGATATTTTATTGAAATTCACTTTTTAGTGGGACAGCTTCCCGAAGCCATAACTTTTGACTTGATGTCCGATTTTCTATTATAATATATTGTTGGAAATCTCTCGAAGAGATCTACAATGCCGAAATTACCTAAAGGTCATTTCATCCATTTTTTGAGTTTTTTCGGGGCTTCTAAGGTTTTCAAATTTGAATTTGAAGCTGTATTGGAGAAATTTCTCAAGACAAAAACTTTAATATCTCCCAAACGATATAGGGTATTGAGGTGATTCTTCAACCATCGAATATGGTTTTCAATTCCACTCCTTGGGGTAAATTTTCAAGTCCATATGAGCCTGTTTAGGTTGACTTACTAAAAATAGTAAATTCATTTTTCACCTTTTCTAACTTCTAACTATCTTACACCCCTTAAATGCCATCATAGGACTCAAAACAACTAAATAAAATAAGGAAAAACATTTTTTTGGGTGATGCAAGATTGCCCCTACACCACTAGATGCTCCTGCATCAAGTTATGATCATTGACTTTGACTCTAACGTCATCCATCCATCCAGGGATGTCTTCGCACCCTCCTTCCTAGTAGTAAATTTTTTTTGGTTGTAATGTTGTCTAGAAGACGACTTGTTTTGTGGGGTGATGATGTAGTCAGTTGTATCATAAATAATTAAATTTCTAGCCAGCCAAACAAATAGTACATAAAATAAATAAATAATACTTTGTGCACAACAATAGATTAGTATACTACAATCCCAATAGTTTCTATTTATTGTTTTGTAACTAGTTAGGAAGTTGAAGATTCCTAGGAAGTATTCTGAGTGGTGACTTTGATCACCTCCTATACCTCCTACAAATGGGTCTAATGATCAAATCAACTGTATTGAATGGATCAGATTGCGGGGGATGATTAAATGTCAACACACAAGACATTTATGCCTTCAATTCTGCTAGGTTTTCTTACATTTTCTTGGTGGCCTTATTTACATTTTCATTATCTTTGAACGTTGATGCACATTATACCTTATCTTAATCATTGCATTTCTTTGCATGTGACAACCATGTATCCCACTATGCCAATAAAGTCTTTTAAGTCCTTAGTTTCCAATTTGGCAACACTCTTGTAACACATCATTATTATGAAATACTATGCAGACTCCCATGTCAACTCTTTGGGATGAGTGCAAGAAATATTTTTCTTAACATCTCAATGCCCCTATATTCATTCATCTACTTTGTGTCACACTCACCATAGAATGTGCAAATTTTCACCATCTAGAATCTCCTTGAATTTTTTTTTGGAATGTGTAATATACTTTGCATGTTCTACACCACTTATGTACACGTGGGGCCCTTTTTTTCATTTTGTATGCATTGTATTGTAATACAACTTTGTGGTTTCCTCTAATGATGTGCCTATAAATACTCACACATGGATTAGCACAAGTGAGAAATTAGAAATATCTTATTGTAATGAGAATTTTTGAGTTAATATTAGTAAGTGTGACTCCTATTTTGTTGGATTTTTTCTTGAAAGGGTTTCCTAGGCTTAAAATCTCTTGTTTTATCTATGAGTGTGGCATTATTTATTTTTGCTACATTTAATATTTGTTAGCATTGTGTTGTACCCAAAACCAAAATTTTTTGCTTCACTAAGGCATTTTGCTTAATTGAGTTTTAATCTTGTTAAAGTGTTGTCAAATGGTCATTTTTGGGGTTTTTAAATATGGAGTTGGTGTCAGTGTCATGTCAATCTGTTACTGAAGAGATTTAAGAAAAGTGAAAATTTGAAGGAAAATCATCAAAATTTTCTATCTCTAGAGAAGGGAGCACATTCACAAATGGGCGTCCTATCTTTTAGGGGCCCAGATCCTGTTTTTAGGGTTTGTCACCTCCAGCAAACTTTTGTCCGGCATCACGTTAGCTTCACAGTGAGCTATCAAGCCTGTCAAACGAACCTGTTTCGAGCAAGTTACGGAGGATACAGCGTAAAACGAGGCGAAGGCGAGAATTGGCTAACACTGGAGAAAAGCGCAGCTTTTCAGAAAGGCGCCCATCTTTTTGGGGTGCCAAACGTAGGTTTTTGTCTAAATGCCACCCAAGATGTTTGTTTCATTTTTGTTCGAGCTTCGCAATGCATCCGTCAGTGGGTGAATCTGAGTTGTTGAAGTACTTGAACCGGAGGTCAAACGTAGGGTCGAATCTTGATCAAACTATCAAAGAAAAAACAAAAGAGCACATTTTAAGAAAGGCGCTTGAGCTTTTCAATCCTTTAATGCTTTCTTTCTGATGATTTCAGATATTCAATGTGTCCGTGTTACGTTCAGCTTTCCGTTGCCTGTCTCCGTCAAAACAGAAGATGACTCAGCAGCTTGCAGTCGAGGTTTTTGTATTATTTTAGTCAGTTCAAGAAATGGCCAAGTCTGGAATGAAAAGAGCAGCTTTGGAAAAGGGCGCCCTTGTTTTTCACCCTTCAGATGATGTTTTCTTGGGAAATGTTCCTTTGCAGCTGTCGTGCAGTATGAAGTCAGCTTCGCAGTGAACCTGAGATCCAGTCCTGAAAGTTGATAAAACAGAAGTTACGAAGGATTTTGTTTTTCCCTTCGTTCGAGATACAGATGTTGAAAATTGACTAAGTCTGAGAAAAAGCAGCTTTAAAATAAACGCTTAGTTTTGAGCCTATGGCGTGCACTCTCAGATATCTTTTGATTGGTTTTTGTAAAGCCGCGTGCTGTCAATGACCAATCGGAGAATCCCAGGTCGGTGTCGATCTCGGCGGGGAGTTTTTAGCTTAAATTTTCATGAAATTTGTGGAGTGGAATTAACGAGAGTTCAAAGTTGAATTTTTGAAAGTGGAATTGTATAGCGGAGTTGACTGCAGTTAGACTAAACGATTTCTAGGTTGTCATCTTCAGTTCATATGTTGGCATGTGGAGTGATCTTTCAGTTTGCATGTCGAGTTAACTAGTTTGCATGTTCAGTTAACTATCTTGCATGTTGAGTTAACTTGATTGCATGTCCACTTAACTGAAGATTATCACTGAATGTCAACTAAAGTCCACATGCATGGCGAATTTGGTCAAAATTGTGAAGTTTTTAGTGAAGATGGCGCTTCATTTAGTGTCAACTGAAGTTCAAAAGGGACAAATTGAATAATGAAGCATAATTTTTGTGAAGTATGGCGCATGAAGTTGTTAACTTCAGTCATGAAAAGGGTCACCATATTTAGTGTTTAAAATGATGAAGCATAATTTGTGAAGCTACGCCCTTTACAAGGAATGTTAACTTTAGTTCCAAAAGGGTTGCTATATTTAGATTTTATTGATTAAAGCATGTGAAGTTGGCGCATTCTTGAAGGCCAACTGAAGTTCCAAAAGGGTCGCTATTTTTAGATTGTTTATTGCATGAAGATGGCGAATTCCTCATCTCAATCAAGATTGCTAACTGAAGATTATCAAAAGGGTCGCCTTAGGTTAAATTTGTGAATCCAAAGCAAATGTGAAGGATGGCGAATTTGATAAGATTGATTAACTGAAGTCAAACTCGTATAGAGTGGTTAACTGAAGTGTTGAAGGGCGAACCCTAAAGCATGATGATTTATTTAGCATATCTCAGTTCCAGTTAACTAAAATGGGGTCCAATTA